>JACXGM010007121.1:9589-31395 GCA_016801145.1 Umbra pygmaea | reverse complement strand
CTCTAGGCTGGTCCAGATACTGAGACATGAGTATAACTCTAGGCTGGTCCAGATACTGAGACATGAGTATAACTCTAGGCTGGTCCAGATACTGAGACATGAGTATAACTCTAGGCTGGTCCAGATACTGAGACATGAGTATAACTCTAGGCTGGTCCAGATACTGAGACATGAGTATAACTCTAGGCTGGTCCAGATACTGAGACATGAGTGTATCAGCTCTGTGTCTTGTAGGAAGGAAGCAGTAATCCCCAGAGACAATGCTTACATTTCTTCCTGGGAACTTCTATGTGGGTACGTATGGGTCAAAGGTACATCTAAAATTACTACTTCCTTTGTCACTATTTTAATGGGACTTTCAAAGCAAGATTCCGTATTTCTGACCTTTTTTACTTATTATTGTTTGAGCGCTACGCCTCTAACAATGTTTCGGCTTAAGACAGTGTTCAACTTTTAAACTCAGGATAAGTGTGTTTACATAAAACTTGTGTAGATCTAAAAAATTGAAATAATTTAATATACAAACAGAAGAGAAGTTAAAACGTTTTTGGGACCCTGACCAAATGTGAAGTTGGACACACCAAATGTGACACACCCTCTACCAATTCCATGTCAAGCCAACCCCTCTGGAAGAATCCACTGACCCAATGCTGCAAAATGAGGCCTTAGCATACACTCCCTGATGAGGCATGCCTGACTCCTATCAAGCCTCATCAGGGGGAGGATAAAGGAGCTCCAGGAGAGCAGCTCTGGGATTTAGAACGAGAGTAAGGGTGTTTATAGGGTCTATTTAGATTGTGAAACATGTCAAAAAGGAAAAAGTATTGTTCACGTAATTTGAATAATACCTTCCATACTGGTTTCCTTTACATTGTCATGTCTCATGGTAATCGCGTGGTTGTGGGTGTGTCATGGAATGTCCTGCGAGACCTTTCGACCTGGAGGCGTGAGCACATTGACCTACACGAGAAGAATTGCCCCGCAATACACATTTCTCGAGACGTTCCTGGACAATTTGCTTTTAAATTTGCAAGGCCTCAGGTGGGATCTTTCGAAAACGTATTGTACACTAGCTCAGGAGGTCGTGTGATATGCGTTAGAGACCTACAAGTTTACACAATAGAATTGTTTCTTGGCTTGTGCTTTGCCCTAGATGTCTAGTATACGTGGCTGAAAGCTCTCGTAACGTAAACGGGCACTTAGACATCGAGAGAGAAGACAAAAATCTATAGGATTGTCTCAATTTGCCTACTCATATCCATATTGTTTATATTTACACTGGCATGTTCTGAGATAAATATCATGCAAGGATGATGAGAGGGAATTCAAGTGGCATGCGTGCGCACAGTACAGACTCTTGAACAGCACATTTATCAGAATAGAACTAGAAGGTATATAAACTCTAGAATGTGATAGAGCTGGTTTACTTGATAGCAGCATGTCTCCTTCAAGTGAACAAGGTCAAGCGGTTTTGGTGATGATGAGATGCATGTGTTTGAGTGCTCTGTAATTTTTTTCACAGACGGAGCGGTGTTGAGCAAAGGAAAAAAAATGTATTAACAAGACAGGTACTGTATTTCTCTGCACCCTGCTTGACCCAGTTCCGTGGCAATTGCTTTAGACTTGCAAATAGTGCCAGAGTTTGGTGTAGTAATTTAAGCTCATGACTTCAAACCACACATGCACCCTGGCGATGGGGGTTTGAGCCCCGGCTCGGATGTGTCCCTCCTGTCTCCCTAACATTCCTGTCTCCCTAGCTTCTGCTTCCTACTGTACTGGTAATAAAAATAATAGAAATATCCTAAAAAAGCATGTTGCTTGCTAGCTCAGAAGGTTGTGTGTCAGACTAGCTGAGTTTACACAATAAAATAATCTATCGCCTTGAGCCTTCTTTGATTACTATTACTTAAGATTTCGTACTATAAAGACACCCTTAGAGAGTGAGGCTGGTCCTCACAGCAAGGAACCAACGCCAACTATACCTCGTGAACCGCCATCGTGAGGCTGCCCAGAGAGGAGCCTCCTCATCACCCACAGCAGTTAAACACCAGATCACTTTGGTGTTTTAGATTTTGTTTTATTTTGGCAATAAATGTTGCCATTGTCCTAATTACAACCCATTCTTTTCCGGTGACACTGGCATTCTCCACTGCAGATCCACTTGATGCCAGATCAACTACCAGGTTGAAAATCAGATCACAAACAGATCAAGTTTTTTTTTAATGATTTAAAAGCTGTACAGGGCGAATTTAGATGTAAACACACAAACATTCCACAGGGTTGGCATTTCTTAACAGAAATATTCTAGTGTGCTGCTATTATCTACTGTAGATACTGTATTCTCATGCTGAGATGGACTGCACTGAACGGACCAGGTGAGACCAACTCAATACCAAATGTGTTCTCATCGCAATACGTGGATAACCATACGTAATGTTCCTGCATTACGTCGACAGACTTATATATGACCAGTCATTAAAACGTAAACTCCCGCACGAATTAAATGGCCATTCTACGGAAACATTGCTAAGAATATACCAATCGGTTACAATATAGGATAAATAATTTTAAATTCAGGCATGAATGAATGGTTATTGAGGTTAAGGTCTAGGATTAAGGTGAGGTTAAGGTTAGAGTTAGGTTAAGGTGACTGGACTGTCTTAACATACGAGGCTTTGTGTGTGCAAATTATATTTTACGTATCACCATGGGTACAGGAGGCAATACCAGATGTCAGTGCAAGAGTTCTCTGCCTTTAAGGACCAGATGACCATCAGAAGGAAAACCACTAAACCTGGGTGTGTGGAGGTGAACTTCAGGGGAGGAAGAATGTACCTGGAGTGGGTACATTTATGTTTTTTAGTCCAGGATTACGCTTAATCTGTCTGCAGAACTGACCCTTAACTAGCCAAAGAAAGCCAGACAGATTTTCCAACCTAATTTGTGTTCTCCTCTTTTAAAATCTCTTGTCAACAGTAATACCCATTACAGGGAACAGAGTGCAGTGTGGGATGCAGTCATGGGGTCAGCGATGGCCTCCTGGTGTTGGTTTATTTTCATATGCAACATATGGAACCCTTTTTCATCCTAGGTTAGAACAATGTTCTCATTACTAGGAGACCCTCTGTGTTCTGCTCCAGAGAGCCTCTCCTGCTATGAGTATGTGACAGCAAAGAGCTTGATGTTTGATTACATTCGGTCATAACCACATTAGTTGGAAAGCTATTACAGTTACAACTGACCCCCTCAGCTTTCCACAGTTTTCCCATAATTAACTATAACCTCCAGCCTCGTTTATCCCCTTCAATCTAGTAACCACCCTCATCGGCCATCTGTCCCAGACGCAAGATGTAGTGGTAAAGAATGTCGTGAGCAGGCTGATCTACTGTATGTGTACCTGTGTCGCTTTCTGCCTCTCTCATTCTTTAATATTAGGATTATATTCCTCAAAAGTGTACAGCAACTGTGTTTTTGCTCTCTCACATTCTCTGTCTCTGAGTCTAGTTCTTTCATAGTCATGGAATACCACTGCAGGCCTGTGCGCTGTAGGCGCGGTGTGGTTCGTGTGTTAGACCTGGACATCTGGCAACCAGCACTTTCTGATTCATTAGCCGCTGTGGCCAGAGGGCTGTATATTGGAGATGAGGGCTAAGAAAGCAGGGGAGTGGGGTACGGATGGTGGGGGTGGAGGGGGGCAGGATGAGTCAACAGCAGGGGTAAGAGTTGTGGGGGTGTGAGCGTAGAGGGGGTATGGCTACGTGGGGTAACTTTGGAGGTGGGTGTGGTGCAGGGATCTGTGTTCTGTGAATACCTCATCCTGTCCAGATGCCTAGAACTGGATGTGATGAGAACCACAACGCTTAGTAACCCTAATACCTAACGTGAGGTCAGAGTGGGACCATCGCTGAGGGAAGTCCTGCCCCCCTGGCCCCCCTCCCCACATCCTTCCCTCCCTGCAGAACAAAGCTTAAACTATAACTCGGATAATATCTTGAACTTCAATACATAGGCAACCGCTGCCTAGCTAGCAAAGAATATTAAAACAAATGCGTGGTACGTCTGACTGCAAACTGACCAGTCTGGTCTGGTCTGAAAGCTGTATCCAATCACCGGTGGAAGGCAATTTGTTTACTGTCAGTGGAATTCAACACACAGGCTTTTTGTGAAACGAAATCATTGGATCACTCTGGCAGTGTTAGATTACTTTTAGTTTGTTGCATTCAAAAATCATGTACATTATGTTAATTAAATCACATTACAAACCTCAATGAATCTCAATCTTTTTGCGTGGCTGGACAACGGTTCCCGGTGTTTAAACCCAACCAGCTCTTATTTTGACCTAAGGTGCCAGGGACTGACGGCCCTGTCCCAATTCAAACCCTGATCCTAAACCCAACTTTAACCCAAATCTGAACCTATATCGCTAACCCTTAACTTGAACCCTAACAACAATTGTCCCTTTACCCTTAAACATAACTGCTAAGCTGAAATACATTTTTTTCCCTTGGAGACCAGTGAAAGGTTTCCACACAATGTTTTTGGTCCCTATAAATATTGTACAACCCCAAACACACATTTACACGTGCACAAACACACACACAAACATTATGTCAATTCCCAAGGTGCCCACATTTGCGTTGACAATACACTGTAAGTATACAGATACCTTTCCTTCCCCTTGACAAATAGGCTATTACTATTAAAAGCCTACCTCATCTCACACCAGTCTATTGATTTCCATACAAGGCCATACATCTCCTCACACACTGTGTCTCTTGTATAATTTCTTTCCTAACGACAGAGCACAAATCTGCGAAAGCATCATTCATTCCAGCTTTCATTAATTATGCAAATGAGCTGCAATTAACTAATTTCTTCCTAAAACGCCATTTGCATGTTAATGAACAATGTGGCTGACACCAATTAATTGGGAAAATAGGTACATTAAATGCACAGTGTGTGTGCATTCTAGACTCTTAAGTGTGTCTAGTAAGGAGGTCAATGTAGCATGAAACAAATCACTGTATGTTACTTTTGCCTTATAGCACATAAAACTAAATCATCCAGATTAGTAATATTGGAGTTTCTAAATTATTTATTTATGGAGTAAGGTGGTATAATATTTGGTAATCTGTCAGAAAAGTTGGCAGTGTTCAAGTGTATTATGGAAGCATAAACAGTATGAAATATAATGAAGGGTTTATGTCTCCAGGTCATATGGCAGTGACATTCGTCTGACTTCTCTTCTGCACAAAAAAACAACCTGTTTTGACCCTTACAAGTTTTAAGCAATAAACATACATTAGCTTATAATGGGTGTTGTGCAATTATTGAAATGTAACTATTTGTAGTAAAACATTGCCTTTAATTCCCATGCCATGCACAAGAAAGGACTCTAGACTTGTTTATTCTAAAATTGCAGACACACACACACACACAGCTCCTGGTCAACATCTCGATCTGTATTCACTCTGAAATCTGTGTTGTTTATTTCCGTCACTCTGACCTCTGTGACCTTGTGTCCGAGTCAGACAGACAACCTTGGCCTGCTGTGGTATTCTCTTCAAACAGGAATGGAAGTGCTTCCGTCTGGAAATCAGGAAGGGAATACAGGACACAGCTGGGATGTACAGAATACATTTTAGGAACAGAATCACTCCTTATCAAGGAGAGGTGAGAACCAGAGATGAGGAGTGATTCTGTTCCTAATATGTATTCCGTAGGGATGGTTAAAGTAAATCATTGGCTGTTGCACCATAGAATACCGATACATGTATCAGTGACGGAAAGTCCAATGCCTCTCAATTTGAGAATGTAGAAGCAGCCATTCAAAAGTTTGAAAACGGTGTAATTCGTGACAGAAACATAATACATTAATAAATAGTTTAATGTATTTAAACTCCATAGAGAGTCCATGGAGTATTGTTAAAAACAGGCATGGGGACAAACTGGTCTGTATAATGAGTCTGTTATATGACGTGATTGTGCATAATTAGCAAAGCGGTATTAATTATTATGATTAAAACATTAGCAATGCAAATCACAAATGCTTTAGTTTCAGTGTGATGAAACGACCTCCTGACCAACAAAACCTTTTCTGCATTTTACTTCCCTCCTCCTCTCCTCTCATCCTCTCTCCTCAACTCTCCTTCTTCCTCTTTCTGCAGCACCAGAAGGAAGGTGTAATTGTATTTCTCTTCTCCACACGACGGCCGTGGTATAATTAGCACGCTTCTCGCCCTTAAAAGAATAGAGGGGTGATTTGGAAAGCATCCAAATTGCCATGCCTTAATGAAAAGAAGCTGCCTGCGTTGGTTGAACGGTAGTCTGTCAAAAGACTATAAACTTCTCGAGGGCAAACATGTGTTGATGTGACTTGGCCATCTTTAAATAGGATCTATGAATTCCCTGTGGAGGTGGAGAAAAACTGAGATGTGGGGAGTTACTGGAGGAGGAGAAAACGGGAGACAGGAGGAGTGGTCTCAGTAAGAAAAAGATGAGGCCAACACACAACAGATTTAGAGCCTGAAGGGCTAGCTGGGAAAAGTTTGAGGTAACCATTGAAAAGATAAAATACGTTGTCATTATTTCACTGCCGTGCCCCCACTGCTCTAGTATCACATCTCAATACCGGTAGACAATAATAATCCCACATTTTCTATGGCAATATTTAGCCATCAGTCTTTATAATCATGCTGCATATTCAGCTCTGAATAAGACGTAATGATATTCATAGGAAATGTGCGCAGAATTTGTTATTGCAGGAAATGAAGAGAGAATTGCCCATGGGTGCAGTAGGGACGAATGAGAGCTCGTCAGTCACTGGTAAAGAGAGATGCTAAAAATGTGCATAATTTCTCTCTCGTTTTGAAAGAGGCCCAAACCCTGCGTGGTGATGATGAGTTTGAAGTGCAAAGTTTTCTTTGCACCAAAGGAACCAAAGACAGTCCAAGCAGAGGGGGGACCATAGAAATAGAATGGGGGGGACAGACTAAATACACACACCCATCTCTGCTTCACACACATGCACAGATACACATGCGCATATAATACTACACACTGTGGTGTCTGAGCGGTGTAGTTCTAGTGCTAATGAAGACACTCTAAACATAGCTTACCCTGAGCTTCCAGCTTTAACACCTTCCAATTAACACCCCGCCCCCCCGTATGCAGCTTTCCATTACCTATAAACTGAGCAGGCAAAACACACGCCGCCATCGCTCCTCTACTCCACTCTCCATCTGTAAGGAAAAATAATGGAAGAATTAAGAGGTTGTGATTAGTCAGACAGCGAGGCAACTCGTTGGCGATGAGAAGCCACACACAGGCCCCAGCTAGGTCCATACCTCAGTTCATCTTCACAGAATGCCTTTGAACGTAATTAAATTGGCTTCCAACTGATGATTATTCATTAACGCTTCATTGGGCCACCTCCAACACAGCTCTCATGTTCCGCTCAGTCCGTGGATTCGAACAGCAAACACGCCTTCAATGAGAACGAGTTCATTGCAGACAGAACGATTAAAATGCAATTAACATGATAATGTTATGGTCGAAACCTCTTAGTCGTTTGTACATAAGTAAGACTAGAAATTGATTGCAGGAGAACATTAAGTCTTGAAGACTGTCATCGTAGAGCAAAGGACTGACTAGAAGAGATTTTCAAGTCACCATTTGGTCATTAGTGGGGATTTGTGGAGGATGGTATTGATGTAGCAGGGTATATCTGGGTGAGGAAATCCTCTCTCAATGTTGAAAAAGGTCAAATTGTTTCTTCCAATATTTATGAAGCAACTACTGCTGTATTTTAACAGTGCACGTTTACACCAGAAGTGAAGCCACCGTCAGCCAGGTTGAATAATTACCCACTCAGTAAGGCTGGCTTGGTGAATAGATTTTTTCAAATAAAAATAAATTAATTTTATTTGTGGCTTTTATTGTCTCTTGATTAGTCATTAGGAGATTTCTAGCATATATTATGCTATAATTATATATTAGCGGTTATTTAACTGTATTACTTTGCTTTCAATTTTTTTAATTAATTCATGCCACCTGTGATTATTTTCTAATTTTACCTACCACCATTTACATAACTAGGTAAAACAAAGTTACATTTTGCAAGTTTTCAAAAAGGCATAACTCAAGGATAAATTAACAACACTAATTGCATCGGAAAATATATAGGCCTAAGACAGGGCAAGCCATTGCATTCAATGTAAGGATAATGGTTGAAATCTATTTCACCACAACACATGAAAGGGAATTACATATGCAGATGCTTAGCTGTGCATTGATCAGACAGCATGATGTGATGAGTGATGACTGTGTCACGTTTCAGACAAGTATTACGTGTGTTATCCCTGAGTGAGAAAGTTTCATTTTCATAATATGATATGTCTTATAGGCTGTCTTTAAATTTAGCCCATATCGGGTGAAAGAAAAACAGCGCACAGGTCAAGGATCAGCTTTTGGTCATCAGATCAGAAATACCATTAGCCGGTACATCACATGGAATGTTATGGGTCCCACATGACCCTAATGTGTTTCATGTATTGCCTTTGTGTGTTTCTGTTAGTCCTGCTTTTGCTTAGAAAATAGTGTAAATGTTCAACCACACACATGCTCACTCGGAACCCTGCCCCCAAGCTTGTCCTGAAGCAGCCAACTTCTGCTTGTGTTGTGAGGGGAACAGTCCATAGCCAGCCGTAAGTGGGTCAGTGTTCGCCTTTTCTACCATATGGTACTGAAACCCTTTGACTCTGATAAAATACTTACTGGTTAAATAATGGCTAATAATACAAAAACAATGAATACATTGTTAATAGTAATTCAATTAGGTTACACTTTATTTTGAGAGTCCAAAATTCCATCTGTAAATGCTCTACAGATAGAGTCATATCATCAACTAACTATCAACAAACAATCTATTGATAAGCAACTAATTGAGAAGGTTAGGGGTAAGGGTACATTTACAATATGGTTAAGGGTAATGGTTAAGGTTAGGCTTAACATTAGAGGAAGCGTTAAGGTTAGGATTAGGGTTAAAGTTAGTAGATAGTTTGTTAAAATGTTGTTGATAGTGTGCAGATAATCTGTAATCTACAGATATACTTTTTGGACCCTCGAAATAAAATGTAACAATTATTGTGTTTGAACCAACTAAAGTTAGTATCTTATCTGCCCTGTCAAACATTGTTTAGTGGTACATGCAATCTATGGGGTTTAATAAATTGTCAATGTCAGCCACTGCCACAACCGTCAGATATAACCTTACAGATGTTGACAACCAATTAGGACATATTTACCTACAAAATTTTGCGAAAGTCTTGGCAACCGGAGCTAATTTTCCTTTTTATTCAACAGCTGATTTGCATCAGTGCTCAGTAGTGGTGGCCCGGGGGTTGACCCCACGCATTGCCACAGCTGTTAGCATACTCACATTCCTTGTTCCTCGTTTTCTATGCATCTCTATATTTTTCCTCTCATGCCCCCAGTCACTGTGAGACATCTCTGGTAATGCATGGAGAACCTAACACTTTCCCTGTCACATCAAACAGGTTCCCCTGACATGAGCCTACTCTAAAGGACATCTCACTGATATCAGGCTTTTCATCTGGGAAATACTATTTTCAACAGCTCTACATGATTACTACCTGACTCCATGCCTAGTTTCAGTGTTTGGCTATGATGACACCGTAGATGTATGATCCATGTTTAAAACTGGCACTTGGAAACTTAATATACCAAATACTCTAGCTAGTCCTTCCACAGAGACCTTACTTTTTAGTTCAGACTACCATAAATATTCTATGAACTCATTGCCAGGGCAGGTTTTTACTGTTATGTTATTATTATGTCCTTTCTGTTATTTGTTTGTTCATTGCTTCCATTCTCTCTTTGAATTCATGTGCATTATCTGTTAATATTTGAATAGAAAATACACACCAACTATTAGAGCTAGACACGAATATTACAGGCTGACAGTTCACAGATATGTCGGTATCAATGTTTTATTCACTGATATGAAATCAATATTATTTAAAATGTATTATTTGTTCTGAAGAGGGCCGTCTTTACATGGCTTTTAGATTGCGAACTACAAACAAATCGTAATCATAACGTTACAACAGTTTGAGTGACGAGAACTAACTTCTTCTTGGTTGAATTTAAATAGAAGCTTGCCAATGCAACAAAGAGCCAAAAATCCCCACTATAAACTGTTACATGAATACAAAGCAAAATCATTTTGGGTGAGTTTGCTAATGCGAGGCAGTACACTTGTCACTTTTTCCATGAACGTTGTGCATACTTCTTTCAATTATCTAGAAAGAAAGTAATAATTGTGAAAGGAGTGCATCATTCAAGTCCTGTTTGGTATGGAGAAGACAAGGGTATTTTTTATTCAAGCTATCCAGAGGAGACATATTATCTTGTATTGGATGTAAAAATCCTATATCGCTCAGGTTCTAGCCAATATACAGTATATGAATATATATGAACATATAAGATCATGTAAAATAATTAACTCTGAGATAGAGTTTAAATGCAGTAGATTGCAGCTACGTATTTCATACAGTTTGGAAATGGCTTGAGGTAAGCATTGCCTTGGGTAATTGACTGTTTCTGGCCTGCCCCCGTTTTTGTAATAGGGTTGATAGTTAAAACAACCAAAATCCTAATCATAAAAAGAATAATATTTGAACTGGTGAATCTTTTCTTTTGAAGTCCAGACACTCTCAGGTTCTGAACCCAAACGCAGACCAGGACAACGTGGGTGGTGAAAGAACAGGTGAGTATTTCTTGAAGACATAAACACAACTGAAAAGGTAATGCCAAACGTGAAGACAGGTGGGTCCGCGTGGTGGAACGCTGATGGCGGTGATGAACGTGTTGGGAGGTGTGTACTAGTATGGCTAACAATCCGCCAGAGACTGAGTGTCAGTTCAAAGCTTAAATAGTGTAGTGATGGTAATCAGGACCAGGTGTGTAGATTGCTGATGTGGGATAGGTGAGAGCAGGTCAGGTGATCCTGGAATACCCGCCTAGCAATCGTTGCACGGCAACCGGAACAGGGTGTATTCAGGAACACAACGCACATAACAACCACACAAGACAGACAAAGGGTTGGGCTTGTGACATGGTAATTATTTCACTGAAATGTAAATCTGCCATTACCTCAGAAACCATTTGTGAAGCTATTTCTGGTCAGGCAAACAGGAAGTGAAAATCAAAGATGGATGATTTTGCTTCCCTGCTACATGAACCACTTATTTGTCACTTCAATAAGTAAGCCCATGCTGACACTGTTGGTGATAAAAAAAATAAAATAAGAAATACATTTGATTGATTATCCATTAAATTTAAGATATGACGTTATACTTTACTGTTGGACAAAGTGTTGACGCCGCATGTCTACTTGGCATATTACTAATGTTTTCCCTTCATTTGTCATATTCTATTCCAGAGGAAATCCCATTAAAATGGTAGCGTTGCATTCAGACCATACATGTTCTCATACTTTTTTGTGGCTCCAAAGCAGTGAATGGTTCAGTTGAGCCCTAAAAGGGTAGTTTTGCATGGCTAAAGATGGCACCGCCTTTCTGAAGCCAAGCCACATCACCATGGAGCTATTAAGAAGGGAGAAGGAACAGAAGAATGAGAGCACTCAGTGTTATGGGACGGCAGTACGCCACAGATAAAAGACCTAGTATTCAGCTGACTTGTTCATTCTTAATAAGGATAACACTGAACCAGTGTCCCCGACAATATCTCACCCGTCATTGGCGCTAGACATCTCCCTAGAAAGTAGAGCAAACTAATACATCAACACTTTTATTCGTGTCTTAGGGTGATGTGTACTTGATGAAGAAAATTAATTTCACTGGAAGGCACTTTCATTTATAATAGATCTGGATAATAAGTTTATTTTTTCGCGTTGAATTTCATACATATTCAAAGCACCTAAAGGCCTTAAATGTAATTTACTTAATTAAACACATTGTTTGATTAAACATCAAAAACATACGAACCGGCAGAATAGCATGCGTTCCTCGCTAGCCGAGTTTGTTTAAATTATGTTTGAATCCATCTAGAGCTTGATGGTGGTCTCGTACCATGCTAGCCAGGACTGTTGATGGTAATCAGAGCAGCAGTATCACAAGCAGCTCTACACACTGTAACAAACATCGTACACCACTGATCACAGACAACTCAAACTCTTCAATTACAGACTGAACATCAAAGAGAACTTCCTTAACAGTTCTTTTCAAAGTAAACAATCTGCCTCAGTCTCAAACAGAATCTAAAATCTAGATAGAGGACCACTCAGCAGTCGTTCCTCCAAGCATACACACACACGGACACACACACACCCACACACACAACAATGTCCCAAACGATCTTTGACAGCAATCTCAAACTGCCTCCACGCACCTTGTAGCAGTTATGGCAGTTATTAGGGCAAACGTTAACCAACCCAGGCAGTGCTGATATCTATTGCAAAACTTTGAAACAATCAATGTTCCAAAATAGAAATATTTGTTATTTTACTTTGGTACTATTTTCACATGTAAGTGTGGTATAAAAACAAAACTACAGAAATGGACTGTTCACACTTCAATATTACTTAAAAAAATGACTACTAAATGTAGTATTGCTATTTTTGCCAGATTTTGCCTTAGTAGATCAATACTGTTCAACTCCGGTCCTGGAGAGAGAATACACTTCTGGTTTTCTTCCCCTCATTCTCGTTAGAGGCTAATTCTGACCTAGGGACACAAGTCAGGATAGAAGCCAAAACCACTACCTTCAGGCCGAAGTTGGCAAAAGCTCATTAAAGTGGGAAAAAGTGAAAAGTGTTTAATAATTTTTTTTTTCCTAATCTTTCCTAATTTCAGATAAATGTAACCTTTCAGGGCATTGTCGTTGGTGTAAAATTATGGAATGAGCATTCCTCATCCATTAGCGCTGTCAGTAGTTACTCAAAATATAACAGACCATAACAGAAAATGTCTGCTAAAGGAGCCAAGTTTGATACAGGGCAATTTGAACGAGTGAATCTGTTTAGATACTAATAGCGGATTGGTTTTACTGGCATACACCAGTTTATGTGATTATATGCACAAGTGTAAATCATCAGATTGTGACGACTTCTCTTAATCTGCCATACGTCTGCAATTTATGAGCACAGGTTTGGCTGACTGATTGTGCCTTCCTCTCTGTTAGTTTCTGCATGCCTGTCTCTGTACTCTGATTTCTACTGTCATGTATTTTCAAATAATACCCCCCACCAAAAAAACAAAGATGTGGAAGATTCTGCACATTTCACCTTGCCAACATTACCTCTTGTAATTCAGCATAGCCTATAAAAAGCTCATGGGTAGTAGAAACCCTTTAGGGAAGTTAAGTGAAGCTGACGTTTCCATAATATTTACCCATGTTTCATCAAAGGTTTAATAACTGAACACCTTTTTCACAATCATTGATTTAAAAAGTACATTGTCCATATGGAATGTCTTTTACAATACTATCGGCCCTTTATGGTGCTGTGTAGCAACACAGTTCATAAGGCAGCGGTGTAGTGGTGCGTGGAGAAGTGGGTATACTCTTAATTTATGCCCCCAATATTTTAAGCATCCCAGCAAAGCGTCTGTGTTATAAACAGTGACATGTAAGACTAGACTTGCATATTAGTTCACAACAAAACGGGCCAGTAGGCCTAGTATCTGCACATTATCACTTAACTTTTGCTGCTTAACTTCACGGAGAAAGGATCATTATGAAATTAATATTATCCACAGAAGAGGTGCAGTTTTTGCAATTAATACTGGCCTACAAACTATAGGAAGAGAACTAAATAATCATGAGTTCTGAGTGACTATTCCTTAGTCCAACTAATCCTTAGTGACTAATTAAAAAATTATATATACATAACAAAAATAAATACATTTTACAATTGCCAAATGTGATTAGATTTTCAGGTTGGTAGATCTCAGAAGGCCATCCGCTACACTGGGGGGTAAATGTTTTGGACTTGAAGTCGTGTAATAAAATATCTGGCATAATGGCTCACTCAAATCAATGCTGTTTTTATTACCTAGGTCATGTGACCTCAAAGCTATTGAATTTGAAAGTGTTTCTAGCACTTCTATCAACTTGTTTATGAATAATACGGGCTGTGCAATGTGTGACCTGTCACTCTGAGAGATACATCCTTGATTTGAACTACCTATTCCTAGGTCATGTGACCTTGAAACTATTGAATTTCAAAGCCTTATTTGCACTTATATCAACTTGTTAAAAGGTTTACAACAGTTTTTTTAATAAACTAAATGGTGTGCAATGTGTGGCCAATCCCTTTCAAGGATATCACATTGATATGAATTATCTAGGTCATGTGATCAGGGAGTTATTGAATGTATGACCTGTGTGCAAAATGTGGTGATGCACTTTTTTGTTAACAGTCCCTTGCGACGTGCATTGGCTAAGCGCAGAGTGCCTACAACGCTGCAAATAATATCTCGTCTTATTTTCTATCTTTGGTTAGAATCGGGAAAACAAGACCATTGCAATGTTGTAAACATTTTTTATTTTTTTAAAATAGAGTAAAATTAGGTTATATTATATCGCTTATATTGCTTGCATGCTATTGAACTTTGAATGTCTGAAAATCTGTCAAATATCGAACATCAAACTATCTTTACCACGGTGCGTTGGGCATTTTCAGATTGACGGTACCTGCCTAGCCCAATATCGTGCGTGCGCGTGGGGAAATCAATGGATCACTGCATCACTGTCTTTACTGTTTTTTTATTCACATGAGTTTGGATTAGCTACTAAATTATGCACATCAGAGGGGATTTAGAAGTGGGTATAAGCAATGCCGACTGAAAAAGAAGTGGGTATACGCCGTATACCTGCGTATACTCTGCACTACACCACTGGTTGTAGGTTACATTTGCACAGAGTATACACTGCTCGATAGAATTAAGAGAAAAAGCAATCATCACAGTTGTATAACAACAAGTAAATTAAACTTTACAACAAGGATATCAGTCTGTCCAGTTAGGAAACATAAGCAATTGTAAATGAATGTCACTTGTTTTGGTGCAAATGAAAGTGACAACAGGTGCACTGGAGAGGCAACAGCAAGACAACCCCCAAGAAGGGAATAGTTTTGCAGGTGGTGGCCACAGACCCGCGTCCGTCATTCACTCTGGGTTTCTCCTCATCTAAATATAGCTAGCTCTCTCTCGGCGGGGCCAGAGCGCAGTTTTGCGCTTCTGCGGATGCAGCAGCCAGTTTATTTAAGTCTACTGTCACCTGTTTAAATACGTCCAGGTCTGTAAGTAGACGACCGGCGGTCAAAGTAAAATATGACGGCCCGGAATGGACCGGCCGTTCAGGAAAACTTCCGACCCTCCCGATGGCCAGTCCGTCCCTGCAAGAAGGTCTGAGGTGTGTCCCAGTACAGTCTCTAGGACAGTATCGGCTCTCTTCACAGAAGAGAACCAATACACACTGAGCACATGACAGATGTGAAAGAGTCTGGAGATGCCATGGCGACTACTACACTGCATGAAAAATCATCCAGCACAACCGATTTGGTGGTCGGTCAGTGATGGTCTGGGTTGGTATATCCTTGGAAGGTCTCACAGACCTCCACATACTAGCCAACGGTACACTGACTCCTGTTGGGTTCCGGGATTAAATCTTCAGACCAATTGTCAGACCTTATGCTGGTGCAGTGGGCCCTGGGTTCCTCATGGTGCAGGACAATGCCCGGCCTAATGTGGCCAGAACATGTGGGTAGTTCCTGGATGACAAAGGCATTGATTCCATAGACTGGCCTCACGATCCCCAGACCTGAATCCAATCGGGAACCTCTGGGATGTTATGTATCAAGCATCCAATGCCCCCAAGTAGCGCCACAGACTGTACAGGGGCTGATGAATGCCCTGATCCAGGTCTGGGAGGAGATCCCCCAGGACACCATCTGCCATCTCATCCGTAGCATGCCCAGAGATGTTAGGCAGCGCATACAGGCACGTGGGGGCCATACAGACAACAGAGTCACATTATGAGTTGCAGTGATCAAATTCACGCAAGTTGGAACAACCTGTGATTTCAAATGTTTAATTATATTTTCGGTGTGAGTTGGAATCCGGCCCTCAATTGGTTTTTATTAACCATTGTTTCGTCATTAAGGTATGTTCTCAACAAATTACACAATGCACTGTACAGATTTTGATCTTCAATATGTTTCGATCATCAAGACCCGATTTGAGTGTTCCCTTAATTATTTTTAGCAGTGTATTTGAAAATAAAATTATAATAGCAATCTTACTGCCCTTCTGAACTAATGCTTAAAAATTAAGAGAATAAAATAGAAATACATTAAATGTGAAAGGAAATACACTGGTTTTGTCTGGTTATAACCTTAACATATGCTGGCCTAGCTGATATTTAGGAGCTAATAACATAGTGCATCAGTTGGAAAGCGAACAACACCTTCAATTTGTGCTGCTACACTTTGTAATTTACAATGATTAAAACTGATGATTTATTATAATTTTTTGTGTTAATAATAATTCTACATTGTTGAGGTTAATTTTGGTTGCCTTTTCTGAGGTGAAGCGAGTAGCTATCCTTGGTGTGTTTTTATAACATCTTAAGTTGCTTGGCCGAACACAGCAGGCATTCTGTGACCATTTCAGACCCGTCACCTGTTTTAATTTGTAGTCAGGGATTTCCAATATGAGTTCAAATGCTGTTAAGCAAAATAATGTTTTGGTTAGTTTTTAGGAATTGCAATATAACATAATAGCTGACCGTCAGCCAATATATAGCCTCCATTGAACTGATATGAAACATTTGGACCAGGGATGGGCAAACGTTTTTACCTGAGGGCCACATTGAGCTTTTAAAACCATGTGAAGGGCCACATTTTATAGTGATGTGTGAAAAATAGGAAATAAAAAACACAAACAGTTGTGTGTATCATACAGAAAATAAATGTTTTCATTTGTAAAACCATTTCCTTGTATGACTCACTACTGTTAGTTTCAAGACTATTTAACGTACTCACAGACGCCTGCAAATCAAGACAACAGCGTATATGGAAATTAAGTCACAAATCGTTTTTTCAAATATATTGAACCCTTCTAGGGGGTTAAAGTCCATCTGGAATACGTTGATATTTTGGCTACTGAAATGGTCATACTTTTTCCTGAAAAAAAGTCAAACCCAAACTTTTGTGAGAATGATTTTCATGCATGATGTCACATAGAGCATCGTTTATTAATTATTGTAAAATACTTGTAAACCATCATGAACATAGGCATTTAAAAAAAACAAGCATTTCCATTTTATTAGTTGTTTTTTGCATAAATCGTAAACAAGGACTGACATTTCTAAAATTAGAGTTAGAGTTATTAAAAGTGTTCAAAGCGTGCTCGAGCATTCAAATTTGACAGAATCTCAAGGCAGCAAAGTCCCAAAGTTAGCAACTCTGCTATAAAATCCATATTGGCACGCCCATGTCTTGAGAACCAGAGTGGCAAACTTTGGGGAACATACAAATAAGTAAATGAAACACTATATGGCTACATATATTTACTAGTTCCCTGTATGTTTTAAAAAACCCAGCCATTCCCCAACAACCAAAAAACAGCCTGTTGTAGTGCAGGGTGATGTCTTCCTCCTTGCAGAAATGTTGATTTGTCATTTTCACTTCCTGATTTCTGTCTGTAATGTTTTTAGTTAAAGGACAATTCCGGCGCAAAATGAACCTAGTGGTTTATAACACAAGTAGAGTTGACCGTTCTCTGCGATATGCTATATTTGCAAATGTGCTCAGTTTTTGCACAAATTGAAAATGATCTTATAACGCTAGTTGTGAGGGCATGGATGAAATAAAAATAAATCGCAATTTTATACCACCAACAAGGCTCAAAATAGCACCACATTTCCATGGTAGCATAATGAGGGTCCCTACATGCAAACTGAAGCATTGAGAACTTTGTAAGTGTACAGACAGTTTATTAAAAAGATAGTTTAAAAGACAGTACCGTTTGTGTATACCGCCAGGCAGCATCTTCAGAAAACAGACTCGACCAGTCGACCCACGCCGTGAGCTGAACTGTGACTTGAATCTCTTATGGAAAAAGGTATGGCAGTCATTCATGCAGATCAATGAGCAAGACTTACAGCTGACGATGCAAACTAAAATCAAAGACAATTTGCTCACAGTTCAGCTCATGTAGCACGGAGTTTGTGGTTCTACTGGTCGAGTCTGTTTTCCGAAGATTGCGCCTGGCTGTATATACGCAAGGTACTGTCTTTTAAACTATCTTCTTAATAAACTGTCTGTACACTTACAAATTTCTCAATGCTTTGGTTTGCATGTAGGGACCCTCATTATGCTACTGTGGAAGTTTGGTGCTATTTTGAACCTTGTTAGTGGTATAAAATAGCGATTTCTTTTTACTACATCCATGCTTTCACAACTAGCGTTATAAAGGTAATTATCAGTTTGTGCTAAAACTGGGCACATTTGATCAGCATGAAAACATATCCCAGAGAATGGTCAACTCGGTAACTATGTGTTTTTAACCCCTAGGTTCATTTTGCGTCAGAGTTGTCCTTTAACCAAAATAAAGTCAGTTATAAGTACCCAACTTTGAGATGCGATATCTCCAGCTGTCATTAACCCCCATGGACAAGCCACCCCTCATTATTTGCAGCTCTTTTCAACGATATCAAGCATTTATTTGTAGTGTGTACGCTTTGGGAGATTTGGCTTTGACGCTTTTAGGGCCCTATTTTTAATGATCTAAGCACATGGCGTGAAGCGCATGGTGCCAGTGTGCTTTGGGCGTGTATAAAAATCCACTATTGCTCGTTTGACAGTGGGTAAATTGGTCCATGCGCCGGGCGCATGGTCTAAAAGGCTTGTACTAAGTGTCTTCATTAATTCATGTGTGTTTTGGGGCATAACATGCAATAAACCAATCAGAGATTCATCGCCCATTCCCTTTAGGAGCCAGGCGCATTTGTACCTTTCGCACATTGCTATTACGACGGCGGATTTGCACCGTAATATTTTTATTTGTATTCTTTTGCATGTTCCTGTGCTGCTGCAATTCCCTGTGAGTGCAACAAGCATAGTGTGGCCTAGATGAATTTGACAAATTTGCTGGTAAAATAACATTGACATGCTGGGCCATTGACTTTAGATCAGGTTTTTGTTGGTCAATGGCACGATCACTTTCCGATGCCTTAAGATAGCAATACACCCAGAATTATCCTGAACACACCTCCCTGTTAGACCAGCACGCCTGTGGGTGCAAATATGGGCACAGGTGCATTTGCTATTTAAACAATGCGGGCGTCGGACGGGAAATTGACACCTGCGTCGGTCTTAAACTGGCAAAGACACTTGCGTTCTGGCTTTGTGCCGCGTTGCGCCGGCTGCAAGATAGGGCTCTTAGGCGTCAATTGACTTTGAATTAATTTAAAAAATGCCTCGCTGGCTTTAGTTATCCCACCCCTGATAAGAATCTAATGGACTAGTGTCTACTGTTTCTGCTCATACACAGCAAGCTATTACATATTATATTTTCACCTCAAAACACTCTATGTCACAAATGTAACTTCCTGCATGTAATAGAGTAGCAACACAATGTAACTTTCATCCAGCCCTACTTGTTAGCGGAGTGTGGGACTACCTGGAAGAGCAAACGATGCACCTGGGCCCGCAGTGTAGGGTGATGTCAGACAGATACCTGGAGCAACCTCGCACAGTGTATGTGAACCACAATTCAAAGATTTCACTCAAAAAAACGACCTCTGCTAGCAACTCCTGCAACAAGGTCTTGAGGGGCCTTTTAATTCGATGGTTGTTCAGCGTTGATGAAAGGGCCATTATAAATGAATGAACAGGCTGCATCTGGCCTGCTGGATACTGTTTGAATAATCCTGGTTCATAGGTTTACAACAAGCACAAGGACAATAGAAGAATGTTGCCTCAGTGCTGAGGGCTAGCTGGAAAGCATATCAATATCACGAGGCCATCATCATCATGCTATCAGATCACAGTGTGACATTCAGTATCACCCTGTAGGCAAAGAATTCAGGACGTTTTATCAGTGGATAGTTGTCTTTATGACCCGTTAATGCATATTTACATATTAACCGAATTAGCCTGGTGCGTAGAAATGCATTTACAATGTCTTCATCATTTCTTCGTGTTTTGATCTTATTTTATCTGGGTGGTGCAACTGTCATAATAAAGGAGTGTGTGGGTTATTGAGAGATATTCAACTTAATATGGTGTAAGAGTATTTTCAGTAACACTAAAAGAACATTCAGGGTTTCACTTTATTTGGATAGTCAAAATGACCATCTGTAGATGCTCTACATGTATTCACACTATAAAAAACTGCTAAAAAACATACTTAATGTATTCTAAGGTTAAGGTTAGGGTTAGGGTTTGAATTAGGGTTAGGCTAAGGGTTTGGGAAATGGTTAAGTTTAGGGATTGGATGAGGTTTAAGGTTAGGGTAAGTGTTAGTAGATAGGTAACTGAAATGTTATTGAAATATTGTTGATATTTTGTAGATTGTTATTGATACTCTGTAAAGCATCTACAGATAGACTATCCAAATAAAGTGTTTCCACATTCAGTAACTAATAGTGTTAGTTTTATTTTAATCATTATTTGGGTTACACTTTATTTGGAGAGTCCAAAATTCCATCTGTAGGTGCTCTACAGATAGTTTGTTGATGGTATGACTATGAACAAACTATTAACAAACTATCCGTTGATAAGCAACTAATTCTGTAGTTTAAGTATAGGGGTAAGTTTTTAGAATATGTTTTAGGGTAATGGTTAAGGTTAGGCTTAACATTAGGGGAAGGGTAAAGGTTAGGATTCGGGTTAGGGTTAGTAGATAGTTTGTTAAAATGTTGTTGATAGTCTGCAGATAACCTGTAGAGCATCTACAAATACAATTTTTGAACTTTCAAAGAAAAGTGTTACCATTATTTGTAATAGTTTCCATAGTTTTTCACAATACGAATTTCTATCACTTAAACTGACAGTAAGAACTAGGTGGGTCTAACATCAGTGACAGTAAAGCTTTTCTCTCTTCCTCTCTCTCTCTCCCTCCAACACTCCATTTGCTGACCTTTCCATTCTTGCTAACCATGCCTTGTGTATCTGAATTGTCTGCATGTGTGTGTGCGTGCGTGCGTGTGCACACGCGTGTCCTATCCTTTTTCCGGCCACACCGAGTCATCCCTAAAAAGATAATTTCCTCACTTCCATTAAGGACTATAGGGCTGCTCCCTAAACAAGTTGCCTGGAGATGACTCATGGATTTAAGTCATGCTCATATACAGTGCCTTGCGAAAGTATTCCGCCCTCTTGAACTTTTCATCCTTTTGCCACATTTCAGGCTTCAAACATAAAGATATGAAACTGTAATTTTTTGTGAAGAATCAACAACAAGTGGGACACAATCATGAAGTGGAACAAAATATATCGGATATTTCAAACTTTTTTAACAAATAAAAAACTGACAAATAGGGTGAGAAAAATTATTCGGCCCCTTTACTTTCAGTGCAGCAAACTCTCTCCAGAAGTTCAGTGAGGATCTCTGAATGATCCAATGTTGACCTAAATGACTAATGATGATAAATAGAATCCACCTGTGTGTAATCAAGTCTCTGTATAAATGCACCTGCTCTGTGATAGTCTCAGAGGTCCATTGAAAGCACAGAGAGCATCATGAAGAACAAGGAAC
>JACXGM010007120.1:0-31299 GCA_016801145.1 Umbra pygmaea | reverse complement strand
CAAGGCCCAGGGAGAGGAGAGAGAAGGAACAAGGCCCAGGGAGAGGAGAGAGAAGGAGCAAGGCCCAGGGAGAGGAGAGAGAAGGAGCAAGGCCCAGGGAGAGGAGAGAGAAGGAGCAAGGCCCAGGGAGAGAAGATTTGTATGATATTGTATGATTGAGCTGAGGGATGAAGGGAGATAAAGGAACTAGTTGGGATTTCTTTCTTCCTGTCCTGATGGCTCAGAGGTGAGAATAAACAATATGTTTTTCTCCAGTTAGATAAAATAAAGTTGGAATACATTTTCTTTCTCTTACAAATATGTCATGTCTAAATCCACTTAAGCCGTGTCTCGTCTGTAAACGCTCAGCAAGTGAAATTTAGTTTAAAAAAATAAAGATAATTGGACAGTGTTACTGTATTTTTCTCAAATATATTCTAAAATATTAATATGACAAAAATATATTTCCCACAATTTTAAATATGTTAAAAAGCACATTTTCTTTGTAGTGGGCTTCCCCAAAAATGAGGACTTGTGGGTAATTACCATCCATAAATAATATGAATATGAGTGGACCGCTGATTGGCCAGCTAATCCTTTTCTCGACCGCTGATTGGCCAGCTAATTCTTTTCTGGACAGCCGATTGGCTAGCTAATACTTTTCTGGGCCACCGATTGGCCAGCTCAAACTCCTCAGGGGTATTGTTATTCACAAAGGTCCCTTAAGGCAGATGAAGCTTTGAAACGTACAGTGTACAGTGCTCTACCTCCAGTGTGTGCTCTGAATGTGGCCACAGACGTGGCAGCTGACGCTGTGCTGTCGCTGACTCACTCTGTTTGGTGTCGCTCAAAGAGAATTTCACTGACATCACCATATGCCACCTCACACGCCTCGAGCCGCAGTGACACTGAAGCAGTGTCCTGAGAGGACCTGATGTACGGGGGGGCAGAAAGAGGAATCTGAGGTAAACTAACCACCTGATGATTGACAGCAAAGAGGAGGAACTGGTCCTGGAAGGGTTCCCTGTTAAATTTAGAACAATCTGAGCAGGGCGCTTTTGCCCATTTCCTCTTTCATTTGACGCCATTCCATCACTTTCTCTTTTTCTCTCTCTCTCTGTCATCTGAATCCACCCCTCTGCTCCTCTGTTTGCTAATCTGTTGAAGAAGATGCTTTTTGGAGGAGAAGAGAGAGTGAGAATGACACAGAAAGAGACAGATGACAGAGGAGATGGACCCACTGGTTGACCCCCCATGTTACAGAGAGAGGCTAATAAGATTCACTCAAGGAAGCAATTAATGGTAAAGACCTGACATTACCCACTATTCAATTAAACAAAACAGGGACAAGGAATTATATGAATGCAATATCTCAACATGTACCAGAGTTCATGTAGCGGTCTAAGCTCCAGACTGTCACACGTGCCCGTGCCGATGGATGTTCAAGGCCCAGCTCAGTAGCTATCTGTGTCCTTGCTCTCTGTCTCCCGCTACATACCTGTCTCCCTGGCCTCTACCTCATACTATCCTTCCATTAAAAACAATACCACTCCAAAAAAACAATAATAGATAATCTCAACTGAGAAAAGTATCCTCATGAGTGTATCCCTGCATAGAAATTCCATACTTTAATTTAACGAAGACAGTTTCTCTATTCTGGTCAATCATTTCCCAGCCCCTGAACATGAACTAGACTGAGATGTCCTAAATGCAGGAACTCGTAAAAAACAGACAATTTCTCGGCACTGGAACAAGCATCCACGTAGCGGTGTCAAGATTCCCTCCCCAATATGTCCCTAAAAGCACAACAAAAATGGGTCACACAAGTCCTGCCACTGTCTCATACTAGGATTGTACACATTCAATGGTAGGGTTTTCAGGGGTCTAGGTAGAAGCACTTACAACTTATATGGTCAACGACAATCCCTGTTAGGCAACTTCTTGAATACATTTTTTCACTGCTATTGTAAAACAACTTCTCATTGTACAAAGACAATTTATTTGGCCTATTGACCTAAGCAACCAAAAACAAAGAGACCCAAAAAAACAGTAAACACAAGGTTTTACTATGGTGAAACACTAAATCATAAATACACTGAGAAACAATAAGGAACAGCATGTCAGAAGACAGATGTGCAATTAAAAAAGCCAATTCATTAGGTACACCTGTTCAACTGCTTGTTAACGCAAATATCTAATCGGCCAATAACGTGGCAGCAACTCAATACATTTAGGAATGTATACATCAAGACAATCTTCTGAAGGTCAAACCAAGCATCAAAATGTAAAATAAATGTGATATAAGTGACTTTAAATGTGGCTTAGTTGTTGATGCCAGACGACTGGTTTGAGTATTTCAGAAAGTGCTGATCTACTGGGATTTTCCTGCACGACCATCTCTAGGGTTTACAGAGAATGGTCAGAAAAATAGAAAATATCCAGTGAGTGGCATTTCTTTGGGCTAAAATGCCTTATTGATGGCAGAGGTCAGAGGAGAATGGCCAGACTGGTTCGAGCTGATAGAAAGGCAACAGTAACTCAAATAACCACTTGTTACAACCAAGGTATGCAGAAGAGCATCACATCACATAGAACATTGAAGCAGATGGGCTACAGCAGCAGAAGACCACACCAGGTGCCACTCCTGTAGGCTAAGAACATGAAACTGAGGCTATAGTACAATTTGCACGAGCCCACCAAAACGGGATAATAGAAGATTGGAAAAATGTTGACTCATATGAATTTGGCATTAACAACATGAAAGCATCCATCCTGCATTATATCAATAGTTCGGCTGGTGGTGGGGGTGTAATGGTGTGGGGGATATTTTGTTGGAACTCTTTGGGCCCCTTAGTAGTAACTGAGCATCTTTTAAATGTTACAGCCTACCTGTCCATCCCTTCATGACCACAGTGTACCCATCTTCTAATGGCTACTTCCAGCAGGATAATGCGCCATGTCACAAAGCTCACATCATCTCAAACTGCTTTCTTGAACATGACAATGAGTTCACTATACTCAAACAGATTCCACAGTCACCAAATCCAATTTAAATCGGGCACATTTGGGATGTAGTGGAACCACAAAAAAAATATCTGTGAAAAAATAGTACAAGTAGTTTTTCTGTTCTTTTTTGTACATTTCCTCCAAGATAATAACAGAAAGTCCTTATAAACACGGTAGAAAGTGTTATAGTAATACCAGCTCTGTGGTTAATGGATATTTACTGTGATATTTTTACTGTGAATTATAAGGTAATTTTTTGACTGCATGAAATGCATCAATCTATTGAAATTGCAAATTTTCTTCTTCTCTTTCATCCAATTTTTGGCACCATTTCATCTCCCACAGTTTTGAAGATATTGATTCCATTTTAGCATGAAAAATTGCATCCAATTGCGGTCCAGGTTTGCTTGTAAAATTAAAAACAATCTGTTGTGTAGTTATTTTTTAATTTCCGTCTATAAGCGATTAAAATTAAATAATTCCATTGTAATTGAATTGTTTGACCAGCAGGTGGTAGTCTATACTACGTTTTGATCATAGCCTATATTCCACTGCTAGCAACACTTGAGATGATGTCACATGTTCAGTTTTTTGGTATAATGAGAAATCCTCTAAAATAAAGGCCTGAAGGTCAATGTATACCAAAGTGTATAAAATTTAGTGAATAGCATACCTTTTTTATTACTACAACTTTTTAATAAAAACATATAAAATAAATTCCTATCAAACTATTTGAATAGTTCCTTAAACACACAATATAATTGGATTTGATTATAATTCACTAGCTTTAAAATGAATTTACAACGATTATTTCATGCATTGGAATCAGCGCTAGTATTTTGAAAAATTAAAACCGCATTCGTGTTGCTAGCATCGTTGCTGAAAAACAAGATGTCGGCTATGAATTTCTAACATGTAAATACGTATTCAATCTCGGTGTAGGAGCTAAAAAAACAGTTTAAGACATTTGAACTGAGAAGCAATGTATTGTGTTCCTTATTTATACAATCCGATCTACAGTCAAACTACCTTACCGATCAATTACTTAATAGGTAGCCTACCCGTCGGTGAGATTGTTTTTGTCCACGCCTGTCTGGTAAATGTACATTACAAAATAAGTGTAATTTAATTAATCTAACATCTTAATCTATATAAATATTTGTTTTATGATAGTTTTGTTACAGAACAGAGAAATACAGGTCCTTCTCAAGAAATAAGCATATTGTGATAATGTTCATTATTTTCCAAAATGTAATGATAAAAATTTAACTTTCATATATTTTAGATTCATTGCACACAAACTGAAATATTTCAGGTCATTTATTGTTTTAATACTGATGATTTTGGCATACAGCTCCTGAAAACCCAAAATTCCTATCTCAAAGAATTAGCATTTCATCTGACCAATAAAAGAAGTGTTTGTAATACAAAAAAAAAGAAAAAGTCAACCTTCAAATAATTATGTTCAGTTATGCACTCAATACTTGGTCGGGAATCCTTTTGCAGAAATGACTGCTTCAATGCGGCGTGGCATGGAGGCAAGTTAGTACGCCACAAATCAAGTAGTCCTTATTAAACGGATCGTAGTATCATTTAATTTAAATGGCAATAGTTTTCCAGTTTGCTTTAGTGATGCATTTTTCATGAAATTCAAATGTTTAGTTGATACAGACTCCACTGTCATCATTCCTATGGCTGTACGGACGACACTATGGTTAACGCAGTCAAGCAAACATCTGTGCAGTTTTGCATTGCAAGCACATTTCTTTGAATTGTTTTTCTGAAGACATTTATACACACACCTAAAGGATTATTAGGAACACCATACTAATACTGTGTTTGACCCCCTTTCGCCTTCAGAACTGCCTTAATTCTACGTGGCATTGATTCAACAAGGTGCTGAAAGCATTCTTTAGAAATGTTGGCCCATGTTGATAGGATAGCATCTTGCAGTTGATGGAGATTTGTGGGATGCACATCCATGGCACGAAGCTCCCGTTCCACCACATCCCAAAGATGCTCTATTGGGTTGACATCTGGTGACTATGGGGGCCAGTTTAGTACAGTGAACTCATTGTCATGTTCAAGAAACCAATTTGAAATGATTCAATCTTTGTGACATGGTGCATTATCCTGCTGGAAGTAGCCGTCAGAGGATGGGTACATGGTGGCCATAAAGGGATGACATGGTCAGAAACAATGCTCAGGGTGGCCGTGGCATTTAAATGATGCCCGATTGGCACCAAAGGGCCTAAAGTGTGCCAAGAAAATATCCCCCAAACTGTTACACCACCACCACCAGCCTGCACAGTGGTAACAAGGCATGATGTATCCATGTTCTCATTCTGTTTACCCCAAATTTTGACTCTACCATCTGAATGTCTCAACAGAAATCGAGACTCATCAGACCAGGCAACATTTTTCCAGTCTTCAACTGTCCAATTTTGGTGTGCTCTTGCAAATTGTAGCCTCTTCTATTTGTAGTGGAGATGAGTGGTACTTGGTGGGGTCTTCTGCTGTTGTAGCCCATCTGCCTCAAGGTTGTGCGTGTTGTGGCTTCACAAATGCTTTGCTGCATACCTCGGAAATGGTTGTGCGTGATAATCCCAGTAACTGAGCAGATTGTGAAATACTCAGACCGAATACTCAGACCGGCCCGTCTGGCACCAACATCCATGCCACGCTCAAAATTGCTTAAATCACTTTCTCATTCTGACATTCAGTTTCCATTTCTAGGGTGTACAAAAAATTGTGTGAAAAGGGAAAAACATTCAGTATGCGGCTTGTGGGCGAAATTGCATTGTTGATGCTAGAGTTCAGAGGAAAATGGGCCAACTGCTTCAAGCTGATAGAAGAGCAACTTTGACTGAAATAACCACTCGTTACAACCGAGGTATGCAGCAAAGCATTTGTGAAGCCAAAACACGCAAAACCTTAAGGCGGATGGGCTACAACAGAAGACCCCATTGGGTACCACTCATCTCCACTACAAATAGGAAAAAAAGGCTACAATTTGCAAGAGCTCACCAAAATTGGACAGTTGAAGACTGGAAAAATGTTGCCTGATATGATGAGTCTCGATTTCTGTTGAGACATTCAGATGGTAGAGTCAGAATTTGGCGAAAAACAGAATGAGAACATTGATCCATCATGCCTTCTTACCACTGTGCAGGCTGGTGGTGGTGGTGTAATGGTGTGGGGAATGTTTTCTTGGCACACTTTAGGCCCCTTGGTGCCAATTGGGCATCGTTTAAATGCCACGGAGCATCTTTGGGATGTGTTGCCACGTAAAATTAAGGCAGTTCTGAAGGCGAAAGGGTGTCAAACACAATATTATTATGGTGTTCCTAATAATCCTTTAGGTGAGTGTATATACTGTACACTGCACATACATCTTTCCATTGTCAATGTTAAGCAAAACCAAATAAACTCATAATGAGTTAATCATATTTAAATGAATTAATACTTTTGGGATATCTTCACAAGGACACCATGCAGTAGTGCTGCAGACCCTCAGTGGGCCACAGACCCCCGGTTTAAGAACCCTGAGAAGGAGTCAGACAGACAGGCAGACAGACAGGCAAAAAAAAAGAATGAGGAATAGGGAGCCAAGAGGGAGGAGAAAAAGAAGACAGGTCAAAGTATCATCCAGATCAGAGTTGTCATTACTTGGCGTATCCAAAATGCCCTTTTTTAATGTAATTTCAAAAAATATTATTTTCAATTTACCATGGTTATGGCCTTTAACCATGCTGCCAATCATGTGCTAGACCCTGAAAACAAAAAGCAATCCTGTGATTTCACTGTGTTTTACGATGCAGACAGTTTGGTTTGTTGCAGTGTTATCTAGTGTGTGTTATCTAGTGGGAACCCCAGATTAACACCTGGGGACCAAAGCCAGGCCGTAACCATGGTTTCAGAACACACATCCAGGCCAAAGACAGAAGGTCTACTTTCGGTGCATTTGGTTGCCTAGGGAAGTGATTTGGTTGAATGGCCTTCTGAAAAATATTAAATGTATTTTAATTAAATTGCATGGAAGTTTGTAGTGACTATGCAACAGGTGGTTTGATCTGGTTTGATAGTAATGCATATTTGTCTGAGACATGTTATTCTTTTCTCTGTGTTAAATTACAAATTACAAAAAACGAAAGACTATTTTCTTTTGCTTTTTCTATTATTTTTTCAGTTTTAAGAAGAGGATAACCAACGGGCAGGAATGTGTCCATCATAGGTTGTCAAACAATATATTAATACCCTACTGAAAGGAGAAAAGAACAAGTAAAACTGCTGTCATCTGGGCTGACATAATTGATACTCTCTGTGTGAAACTGAACAGAGCGTAGACAATGAGACAGTCATCAGGATACTCCTCACTGAACACTGATGCCATAATTTGTCTTTGTGTCATTTTTCTTTCACAAGTTTCTTTGTTTTCATCTCTTGCGTCCTCTTCCCCTCTCCTCTAATCCCTCTATCTTCAACATTAAAACCAAACGTGTTCCTCCAGATCAACCTCTCTAGGTTATACTTATGATGAGATATACGGCCTACACTGGCCTGATATTTCTATATTTTTAACACTTTGTGTGGAAAGCTTGTTGTAAAGCAGATAATTCCTGTTGTACTATATTTCACTTTTACTTTTTTCAGCATACTGCAAAAAGAGGGGGTGGGCTAAAATGGAAACACCTGACAATATATAAATATCAAAGACTTAATAGATGCACCAATCTGTTTTTTATGCTGATTGCTAAGTTTCAGTCTGCAAGATCAGCCAATGCTGACACAAAATTGATTCCTTTTTAATAATTATCAATTATTCATTAATATACCGTAAACTTCATTTTTAATCCAGGGAAACACAAAATCATAAAAAGCTTACATGAATTGTGACTTGACAACTATTTAATTCACAATTAGCAAGTGCAGTAAGGTAGGTAGGCTATAGCCTGACAAATGTATTATTTTAAGAACAAGGCAATAGGTTAATCATAAAATTATTCAATTCAACAGTCACCTGTGTATGGCCATTCTGAAGATGTAGCATACTGTAATGATGCCAAAAGTCTAAGCAAATAGATAAATAAAAGCTGACTCGTAGGCAATAAAAGGGAACAACACGAGAGGGTTATTTTGTTAAACTTCCAACAAAACAATTACAACAAATGGACCTTTGAAAATAAATTTCACAGCAAGACATATCAAAAATATGTGTTTAGCTCAGCTTAGTGCTGACTCTTAAGTATCAATGGTAAATTCTTTTGAACTTTTTAGCTCCGGATACTGCTTATGCTCCTCGACTTGATGCCTTTTTAAGTGCCTTATTAGGTTTGGGGTATTAAAATGTATTGCCTTACTTCCACTGCAAGAGACTTTCGTTTTACACACATTCCAAACCTCATTGGTTACATCTGTCTCCAACAGACCACTGACATGTTGAGAGCTAGCAATTGGATCACCACGAAAGTCAATTCATTGCTCACGCATTTTAAGCTAAAAATTGTTTTCATGTATTGGCCTTTAGAAAGGAAAATCGGCCCACCACCAATCCATTATTTGGAGTGAAAATAATCAGATTCCTGTGTTGTGCTGATTCATTGTTGCATCCCTGTTAATAATAAAGTGGGCAGCCCTTTGCCTTCATAACAGCTTCAACCTTCTTGGAATGCTGTCATACATGTCCTGAATTGTGTAGTGTGGAATTGCACCATTCTTCAATAAGAAAAGTCTCCAGGTTTTTGCATTCTGCACTCCAGAACCTCCCAGGAATTGACAATGGTGTTTGGATCTGGTGATTGGACAGGCCATGGAAGGCATTTGACATCATCCTGGTCTTTGTAAAACCTCTTTTGAATACAGTTATCAGTGTTTATTATCGTGGAATATTGGAACATCGTGATGGTACCATATTCACACTAATAGGGTGCATCTGGTACTGTAAAATAGCATCATACCATAGAAATAGAATGGATAGAAAGGCCGTTGAACTGCTTGGCATGGTCATTCGATTAGTACACAACAAAATGGCGCTTGTTGTTAGTTGTCACGGTGACAACACACAAATCGGTTTAATGCGTAAGTAGGCAGCTAGATCTTTGCAATGGCATGGTACACATAAAAATGGCTGCCACTCTGACCATTCTGCTACATTGATTTGAATTGGAATGGCCTTTCTATCCATTTCATTTCTATGCCTCATACCTTCCGCTGTTATTTGGACAAGCAGAATAATCATCAGACCTAATGACTCCCATGAAATGGCTCCTCATACTGTTACGGATCTGTGCAGTTTACATTTGGAAAAACAAGCTGAAAGACAACTCATCAGGCCATATTATATTTTCCGTTGCTTTGAGGTCCAGTTTTTGTGCTCTTTACTCATGAATCTTTGCAACTTGCACACTCACAATGTAGGTTTTAGTTATGACTGGGTCACAGAGTTGTTGATTAAATTCTGTGATCATGTCTCTACATTTGGGACATTGACAACTGCCATTTAAAGTGTCTGTCCATACCTGCAAGTCAACTTTTACTTTTCCAACGCAGTTTGTCCATGTCCTCCACTATGGCACTACTTTGTACCCTTTTTTACCATTTTGTTAGTTAATAAGGTACACTTTGTACCCTTTTTTACCATTTTGTTAGTTAATAAGGTACACTTTGTACCCTTTTTTACCATTTTGTTAGTTAATAAGGTACACTTTGTACCCTTTTTTACCATTTTGTTAGTTAATAAGGTACACTTTGTACCCTTTTTTACCATTTTGTTAGTTAATAAGGTACACTTATGAAACATGAGGACCAAATGAAAAAGCAGGAAATATGGGCAAGCGTAAGGATTTCAGTGACTTTGACAAGGGCCAAATTGGGATGGCTAGATGACTGGGTCGGAGCATCTCCAAAACTGCAGCTCTTGTGGAGTGTTCCTAGTCTGGAAATCTATCAAAAATTATCCACGGAAGGAAAAGCGATGAACCGGAAACAGGGTCATGGGCGTCCAAGGCTCATTGATGCACGTGGGGAGCTAAGGCTGGCCTGTGTGGTCTGATCCAACAGACATGCTACTGTAGCTCAACTTGCTGAAAATGTTAATGCTGGTTTTGACAGAAAGGTGTCAGAACACAGTACATCACAGTTTGTTGCATATGGGGCTGCTGTTTGGCAGCAAAAATGGGACCTACACAATATTAGGCAGGTCATAATGTTATGGCCGATTGGTGTATGCATTCACCCTAAATTTAAATACGTTAGTATCCTGAATTCTACTGTGATATTGGTGTGCATTTAAACACAATTCTCTGATTTCCTTCTTTCTCGGTCTTTCACACAAACACACACACACACACACACACATAATCCCTTGTGCCTTTTATTTATTTTCACACATTATGATTTTAGTTTGTGTGCTGTACACACGTCAGAGTTATAAATCAGATTGTAGCTTTTGTGCGTTAACAGATTTATTTTTATTTTTTCTGTTATTTTACATTTTGTGGTACAGTACATGACAGATTATGATTACGTCATAACTGTTTACATTCCATACTTCTGTGTTTTAGTGACTGGGCTGCTAAACGTTTTACCCAGAGTATCTGACTGGCTCCAATCCCAGATATTAATGTTAACATCGTGAGGTTCATGCCAACGTCAGCAGCTTGAACAGCATCAGGCACATTGAGCATAATGACCAGATGGGGACGGAAATTACTTTCTGTGATGTAATACTCTCTTTTTCAAGGCCTACGTCTTTTAAAGTTTAGCAAAAACGTAAGGCGGTGTGGTATATGGTTAATATAGTCTATCACAGCTAACGGCTTTTCTTAGGCACAATGCTCTGAGATATTGGCCAATATTGTTTCAAATCCCTCTGATACACCTTAATGCTTTATTAAACTGTTCTTTTTTTCTTTTCATTTTAACATTACTTAACCAGTCAGTTTGACTACGAGACAATACGTATTTGTTGCAGCTAACTTAACACAACAGTTCAAAGCTATGCTGTGTCATCCCTGTGGTAAAAAGAGTCATACAGTGGCTTTTAAGACAACTAGCATACAAGGTTTGAAACACCTTGTTTATATTGTGCTGTTTTGATGCAGAAATAATACACCATTACTCCCCTAATATCTGTAGCATTGAAACAAGGAGTTCCTATCATAGCTACCCCATTTATTCAGGAAGGCCCTTATGTTGCGCTTTCTATGGCGTCTTCTCACCTAAGCTGTTCATGGCATCTCCTTGAACACTAGTATATAGTGTGATTGCTGAAAGAGATTTAGTGCTATTCATACCTGGCATAGAGCCATTAGAGCCAGCCAGGCTTCTTTTCTCTCCAAACCCCACAATGATAATGTAATGGAGATGGCAGAGGTAATGGTGAACGTTGACCAAATGGCCCCACATTATCAGGGTAACGAATTGCCCCGATGTTTCAATCCCCTCATCTGTTCCGCACTGCACAGCCCCTACCGCAGCATTTCCATGGAAACCCTGTTGCCCTGGTGAAAGAGCAGTTCCCTGGCTGGATTCCAATCTGACACTGACAGGGTTTTGTTCTGTTTGAGGGCCTGCGGCACAGGCTCTTTATGCCCCGAGAAAGTACACAGGAGAAGTATATATGAATCTGGGTATGTTTCAAATGCCAACCTATTATACATCAATAGTGCCCTAATTTCAACCAGAGGCTTGGCCAATAGTAGTGCACCATACCTTATGGAGCAGTGTGCATTTGAGATGCCACTGAAAAGAAGGGGAGAGACTATAAACAACTACAGAAGATATTATCCTAAAATTATTGTTAGGATGTTGTGTAGAGGAGTGATGGGACAATGTATATTTTCTGCACACATAGTTCAGCAGAGGTTTGCAGTTGGAGTGAACTATCCCCAACCTTTCATTCGAATGTGTAACACACAAAATGTAATAATAAATACAATTCAATGTAGCAGAATTCAATTGCACCTTTAAAAGCAATTTTCCATGCCAAATCTACAATATTTATTACTTCTAGTGTTGTACATTTTCCAGATCATTGCTCAGTACATAGCACCTTATTATTACTACTATTGTCATTATTGTTTTAAAAATTCTTTATATTGTTGAAAAAAATGTTTAAGCCCACTGCATAGATGTGTCGAGCCATGTCAAAAGAATTTCTCTGCATAGGATGATGTGATGTTATTTGATGCATATGATAAATAAACAACTTTGAACTCAAGGAAAAGGATTGGCATGACAATATTAAAGTTTGTTTGTACAGCTGTAACCCGAGTTAGCAGGTTTTCGAAAGAAAGCATTAATTAAGATTCTCCTTCATTTTGTCTTGAGTTGAGAATCAAAAGGTGGAGGATGATTTCCCAATTACCAAAATAATTTCTAAGACTGCTTTTCACCTAGAAAAATGTGTTTAATGTATTTCCAACCTCCTTGCTGTATTATTAAACCAATGTAGGAAGACAGTCGTGGAGTGTCTCCTTGGTAACATTCAAAGATTGCATCCACTGTAAAGAAATATCAGTGAAAAAAATGTTAAAACTACTGGCATGAAATTACTAGTATTTTTCTGTTATTTTTATGAACATTTCCTTCAAGATAATAACAGAAATTCCTTATCAACACAGTAGATGTCCATTAGAAAGTAATATCGGCTCTACATTGTCTGCATTTATAAAGTATTTTCTGTTATTATCTTGAAAGAAAAATACTGGTACCATCATTTGTTGCCAGTACTTCTTATAGTTTTTTGTTTTAACACAAAGCTCTTTCATTCTCAATCGAAAACTGGAACTTTCTCTTATGGGGATAGGTCACAGTTTGATACGGCAGTTGTGCGTTTGCACTTCTCTGAGTCAATGTCATGTGATTCTACTGCTTCATCAGACATTACTGGAATGATTTTGTATCTGCATTTGGATTCTCTTACATCAATTACATTTCATCGACTGTCCTTTGGACCCCTATCAACAGAGCGAATCAATACAGTTGTTGGAATCCACAGCTTGTTCATGTCTTGGTTTCCTGAGGCACGGTCACTCCCACCCTCTCATTTTTCTCTTACTCTTTCTCTCACCGTCTTTCCGTTTCTCTCTGTCCTTCCATCTCTCCAGTGCTCGTACGTTCCTCCGTGTGAGAGGGACAACAAGAAGAACAAGGACATGGTGATCTGGTGGCAGAACTACTGGACTAAAGAGGTCAGCAGCCAGTCATTCACTTGCTTCTTCAACCAACAGAGAAGGTGAGACTCCCCCATAAACACTTCTACCTCAACTCTACCCTACCCCTAGACCCTTGTTTCATAGCCATAGCCCTTATTCTGTCAGTGTTGGGTAAAGCTACTTTTCAGTTACATTCGAGTTAAATGCTGAGTTCACAAGTTTTGGGAAGTCCCTAATTAAGACAAAACGATCAGGTAAAGGGAGTTCATATGTTAAAATTAACCTATAAAACAAATAAAAAGAGTAAAGAAAATATAAATCCTGGTCACCAGTAAGATGTTAACTCCATTTACCTGATCATTTGGTCTTAATTAGGGACTTCCCAAAACTTGTGAACTCAGCAAGTAACTGAAAAGTTTTGGGAAGTCCCTAATTAAGACCAAATGATCAGGTAAATGGAGTTAACATCTTGCTGGTGACCAGGATTTATATTTTCTTTACTCTTTCTATTTGTTTTATAGGTTACTTTTAACATATGAACTCCCTTTACCTGATCATTTTGTCTTAATTAGGGACTTCCCAAAACTTGTGAACTCAGCAAGTAACTGCAATGTAACTGTACAAGCTACTTTACCCAACACTGTATACTGTACACCAGCCTCAGACTCTTATACCATAGCACTGCACAATTTTTCAATTTTGGAGGCAAACTCCAGAACCTGCCCCGACCCTGCACACCTGCCACCCGTTGGGAGGCCTATAAAACCCCAGAAAACCAGGTCTGGGCCAAAGCAGAAGCTTAAGAAAATGGAAGGAATTGTCGGAGATGCTGGTCCATGCTGCCCTTAAAGCAACACTGGTCAGACAGACGAGCAATATAGCCGGTTGGGCAAAGGGGCTGAGGCTGCCCGCGGTTTAAATTCCTCTGAAAATGCTGGCAAATGGCGGCCCCAGAGACGACGCAGCCACAGCGGGAGAGCGGTTTGTCTCAGTTTGATTGTCCCCTTAGCTTTTCTGCTCATTCAGTTAATGAAGCCCCGTCGAGGGCCTTGAAAATTTGTCTTGTCCATTCTCTCTGTTTCTCCCCATTACAATATTTACTGTATTATATTATAATTATCATTTAATAAACAAACACATATGTCAACACAAATGTCAATCTTTAGGTTTGCACTTCCCAGGCAATTTTAATTTTGACTACATTAAAAATAATAGGTTTTACAATAAACTTATATTATCTTAACTGAATGAAATGAGAATAAATGCAACTAAATGCAACTACCAACTTGTCATATTTTTTTCAGTGTACATGTGTCAGTGAGCTGATAGTGAACCAATCCACCCAAATGACATCTGAGAAGTGTGTCTTCATGCGGATGTGGCTTGAACTTTGTTAGTGTAGGAAGTTAAACTATATTTAAACCAAGATGACCACAACCCACAATATCTCACACTTCGTCCCACGCTTTGTCTCAGGATACACCATCTCTAGACACGTGTTCTTTGAAGTATAATACCAACACCTTTTCCTCAGAACTATCTAGAGATCTGAGACTTGTTCCAGCCAGTTTGAACACAGTGTTTGTCAGTAGATGCCCAGTCTGGCATCTTATTTTGGGTGAAGAAATGAAAACCACACGGACTGGGATGGTGTGGAACTTTCATACAGAGTGCAAACACAGTAGCAGAACAGCAGTTTAATCTAAAATGTAGACAGTAGCAGTTGTTATTTAACTCTGTTTTTTCCACATCTAATACCCCCTAAACATGGAATCCTGCATATTGTATAGTGGCATTGATGCATGCAGATCCCCATTTCTGTGTATTTATAATATTTTGTTGGCAACTTCTTTCCGTTGCATTGTTTTATTGTTGTGTTTTTAGGTAACAATTTTAATTAATCTTACTACATTCAATTGCACCATCGGGAAGGGCTTGTATGTAAAAATGTCACTGAAGGGTTCATGCTGTTGCATCTGGCACGTGACAAATAAAATTAGATTGGACACATACAGACAATAACAGACCAGGCCAAAATCACATTGAATTTCGTTATGAGGGAACTGTTTAGCAAAACTGAAATGTGAAATATGAACGTATTAAAAGGTCAATTACGTTCATAGGGACATATCATGTAAATAGCGTCGTTTTTAGTAGGTTGGAGGGCGGGGATGGTGGATGGGTGTATAAATTTGGAACTTTCATCCCTAACCTTTGAGGACAAGTCCTGCGCAAAATGATCTTGCAGACTCGATCAGTTAAACCACAAACTCTGTGCTACGTGAGCTGAACTATAAGAAAATTGTGTTGGATTTTAGGTCACTTTGCCAGCTGTAGGTCATACTCCTTGATCTGCATGAATGACCACAAAACCTCTTGCCATGGAAGATTCCAAGCTCACGTAGCACAGAGTTTGTGGTTTGTCTGATCGAGTCTGTTTTCTAAAGATGGCGCCTGGCTGTATATACGGTACTCTCTTTTTAACTATATTTCTAATAAACTGTCTGTACACTTACAAAGTTCTCAACGCTTCGGTTTGCATGTACGGACTCTCATTATGCTACCGTGGAAGTGTGGTGCTATTATTTGTTAGTGGTCTATAATAGCAATTTATTTTTACTTCATCCGTGCTCTCACAACTAGCACTGTAAGGTAATTATCAGTTTGCACTAAAACGGGGCACATTTGATTAGCATGAAAAAATATCCCAGAGAACGGTCGACTCAGAACCAATGTGTTATTAACCCCTAGGATCATTTTGCGGCAGAGTTGTCCTTTAAGGTTAGGGATGAAAGTCACAAATTTATACGCCCATCCACCATCCCCGTCCCTCCACCCTAACAAAAACGATGCTATTTACATGCTACGTCATGATCTTCATATGTTTATATTTTACGTCAGGAACATACGTGCAGGTGCAACGTACTAGAAGGACGAACGTTGCCTAATAACAAATTGTGCAGCTGAAATGTAAAAACACCCGAAATATGTTGGCATATAATGTAATTCATGTTTTCCTGAGAACATAATTTGGGAGAACTTCTGAGATACAAAGAGACAGTAGCAGTCAGACAGGTGTAGACAGGCAGTGATATCCCAAGATGCATCTGTTCATTAGCTGTTGGTGGAAAGTTATGTTGCCTGCAGTGTAACCATCCTCCAGGGCAGGATATGACACATCCAAATTCTGGAAGGGCCTGAGAGCAACACTTATCAACACTTTTCCACGGTTAATCGTCCCTTCAGTGGTCCCTTGGAGACCCTTTGTAAGCCCTCTGGCAAAGGATCAGGATACCAAGTGTGACAAAATAAATCAACACGTTTTTTATCACTCCCTGTGTGTCTCATCCTAGACTCTGCACCTGAGACCCAGGGTTACTGTATCTAGGAAACCTTACAGTTGTGTTTTATTCTTACCCGCTCTGGTCAGTTGGCTGAATTACAGATTTATTTTGTAGCAATGCTGATGTTTTTTCATCATTTGTAAACTCTTATAGGAAATAATATATAAACCAAGGTGGAATACAATGTACATGACAACATTTTACATCTATTTCAACTACCTAGGAGGCTGTGTGCTGGTTTTGGTTGGACTTGTTCTTAATTCCTCTAGTTCAGATTGAAATATTCTACATTCCTCTACGCTCTTAAATAAAGACTCCAAATATGGTTCTTCATTTTCTTCATAGGATAACACTTCTATTGTTCCAAAGAGAACTCTTTTGTTGACATGGAATACATTAAGAATATTTAGGTTAAAAGGGATGCTTAGAGTACACTGGAAAGAATTAAGAGACCACTGCAAAAACAAAAGTCTCTCTGGTTTTACTATTGATAGGTGTGTTTGTGTAAAATTAACATTTTTATTTCATTCCATGTAGTACTGACAACATTACTCCCAAATTCTAAATAAAAATATTGTCATTCTGAGCATTTATTTGTAGAAAATGACAACTGGTCAAAATAACAAAGATGCAGTGTTGTCAGACCTCGAATAATGCAAAGAAAATAAGTTAATATAAATTTTTAAACAACACAATACTAATGTGTTAACTTGATGTTGGGTGATGTAAAAAAATTCAAGCAGCTCAGCTTTGTTTGATGGCTTGTGACTATCCATCTTCCTTTTGATCACATTCCAGAGTTTTTTAAGAAAAATTTGCAGTGTTTAAAAGACAAATTCCAGAACTGTATGAATGGTTCCATATGTAACTAAAAGGGGTCTCACTGCGGCCAAAAAGGGTACTTCTTGAACTATAGAAAGTGATTATTTTACTCCAGTGTTCATTGAGATGTGGTCTAGATTCTTTCACTCCAGTGTTCATTGAGATGTGGTCTAGATTCTTTCACTCCAGTGTTTAGTGAGATGTGGTCTAGATTCTTTCACTCCAGTGTTTAGTGAGATGTGGTCTAGATTCTTTCACTCCAGTGTTTAGTGAGATGTGGTCTAGATTCTTTCACTCCAGTGTTTAGTGAGATGTGGTCTAGATTCTTTCACTCCAGTGTTCAGTTGAATGTGTCCTACAGTAGATTCTTCTACAAGTATTCCTTTGGCTGATGCTATCCTACATCTACTGCTGTAGCATTTTGTCCATTTATCAGTACCGGTAAATACACACCAAAGTCACACACATGCAAGAAACATATAAATGTAGAAATAAAGCTATCGCCATCTGCACCTATTCACCAAAGCATAGTTTTACATAGCTATATCTCTTGGTAGCACAATGGTGGAGCCAGTCTGTCATGGAAGCTAGGATAGCCAAAAATACCTATTTTAATCCAGTCCTTGATAGACAGAATGTTACACGTCATTAACATGGTAGGCTGGCATCAAAGCTAGTCAAAGCACATCAAAGCTAAGCTAGTCAAAGCTAGTCAAAGCTAGTCAAAGCTAGTCAAAGTTAGTCAGAGCTAGACAGGGCTAGACAGGGCTAGACAGGGCTAGTTCAGAGCTAGACAGAGCTCTAGTTCAGAGCTCTAGTTCAGAGCTCTAGTTCAGAGCTCTAGTTCAGAGCTCTAGTTCAGAGCTAGATAGCTCTAGTTCAGAGCTAGTTCAGAGCTAGTTCAGAGCTAGTTCAGAGCTAGACAGAGCTAGATAGCTCTAGTTCAGAGCTAGTTCAGAGCTAGTTCAGAGCTAGACAGAGCTAGACAGAGCTAGACAGCTCTAGTTCAGAGCTAGTTCAGAGCTAGTTCAGAGCTAGTTCAGAGCTCTAGTTCAGAGCTAGACAGAGCTAGACAGAGCTAGACAGAGCTAGTCAGAGCACAATTCTTGTAGTTTAATTGAAGTGTTTGAAAACTATAATGCTGGTCATTTACGATATTTGCAAACATTTTATTTAGATGTAGGAAATTCTTATGTGCCTTAAAATCCAATTACAATTATTACAGTAGGAAAAACGCTTTCCTCAGCAACATTTTGGCTGGTCTGTGGGCCTCCCTGTATTCTGCATCCATTTGCTACTGTAAAGGGCTGACGTTATATATTTCTGTGCTTTATGGCCCCTCAAGGCCATTTCATACAGAAAAATCTAATTTTATTACTAAATTATTTGCACATTCTAATTCTTTCTTCCATGCAGGTTATTTTTGTGTAGAATTATTGACGTATGGACAGGATGAAAACATTATTTTGGCATAGTGTTATTTGAATGGGAAAATATGTTGATATTTACTAGTATGAAACTATGCAGCACATTTTAAATATATGTGGATCTTCATCATTTAAAATATTTTGTAGGGTGTAATACGTTTTTGTTGTTAAATAATATTGAATATTTTTTGTGTATTTGTGCAGCAGTACAATGATTGAATCAAGATACATCATTAAAGGACTGTGTAATCCCTCGTACACTTTGTTAACTGGTCTGTAAAGCATGTGATTCACCCCATAGAAACTTCAAAAGGCAATCCAATCCTTTCTTGATAGGTCTTTCTTGATAAGAGCATCTGCCATACTGTAAGGTAACTATCTCCCTCACAAACCTATGTTAATGGGTCAGTAATTACCTTTTACACATAGGTATCACCAACACCTGGTTTCTAGTGTTAGAAATGCTGCCTCATCCCTCTGCCTCATGGCGCTGTGGCACACATTGTTCTCCATCTGTTTCTGTTCATCGCTTTAGTGTAATTCCCTGTTCGGTGTGTTCAAATCCCTCTGTTTAATGTTCCTCCATTTCTCCACATCTAAATAAAATATACAAATAAAGAAACTGATGAAGGGATAATGTTATTTATCTTTCCCACACATTATTACAGTCCCAGTTTGTCTCTTGGTTTGATTTTTCTGTCTGTTCTCCTTAATCTATTTATTCCTTCCTCTTCCGCCCTCGTCCAGACTATCACCACCATCTTCCTCACCGTTTTCCTCACCTCCAAATCTCAACTCTCACCACACCCGTCATTTTTTTTATCTTGCTTCATGTTATTCTCCTGCCAAGCAATCACGGTGATGGAATCATCCTCCCTCAGCCCTGAATCCATCTTTGTCCCTCTTTCCGTTCCACAACGCGTTACTGCCAACTGTGGCTGTATGTCATGTCTTCTTGCAGTTCCTCTTCTCTTTCTCCCTCCTTTTCCTTCCCTCTGTTCTCCAGATTATATCCATCCTCTGCTTGATTTCCTTCCATCAAACATTCCTGGTAACTTTGGCTGTCCGTTATGTCCCCTGACATCCTCCGTACCCCAACCCCTCCTTCAGACCCAGGGCTTAAATAACTCCTTAGGCTGGGACTCCAAGTCTCCTGAAGGATCTTGATGGGGCTGCAGTTAAGTCAGACGTGATCTACACTTTGATTGTGCTAGCGCTTTGAGATGGGATGCCTTTAGTCTGCTTTCTGTCCAATATTGTCACACCTGATAGATATGATCTCTCCTTGCTGACTTTTATCTGTTTCTTGGCATACGACCCGCTACCCTCTGCCCTCCATCTCCCCCTGCAGGCCGGACGACGTACTGTGGCACCACTCCCATGACACCAGTGTACTCCTGCACTGTGTCCTCTGGCCCATGGTGAGTCTGTTGGTGGGCACCCTGATTGTCCTGCTCACGGTGTGCGCCCGGAGCCTGGCTGTACGCGCCGAGGCCATCCAGAAGAGGAAGTGCTCGTACGAGCTGGCGAACAGCACCGAACAGGGAACCACCACACCCAATACTAACAGCGGCTCTTCCAGAACCCTGCCCATGTTCGCCGTCCCGGTCCGACGCAGAGACCGCGAACAGGAACACTGATCAACTGATCTGAGGATGGATCCATACGTTGAACGATTGATCAGTGATAACTTTGTTATGAGACTGTTGGCGGGAAATGCCTTAGCAAAGTGAGGTAAAATTGTGAACACTTGATCCAATGTGTTTTTGACATGAACTAGAGGATCACGCACCAGAAACGTTTGGCTGTCGTTGTTTGGTTTGTGTCTTTTTCTCCACTTGTGTAAAAAAGAAAAACAACATTGTGCCAGCTTAGCTTTTCAACTGAATGGTGCCAGGCCATGTAGATTTTTTTTCTGAAGCTTGTGTTGCAATGTGTGTTGATTATGTCTTTGAATAAGCAAACATTTAAAAGACTGCTGCTTTTGTCACTAGTTACACATTCCACAGGTCTGTTCTTTGTTGTTGTGCTCCTGCTGTTAAACTGCGGTCGAGCTTGGTGACAAACTGTCGGACTGCACTGGCTAACACACAGGATATTTATGTGACCTTTGACATCTCATTAAATTGCAATCCTCATTACAAATTTATATTCGTATTAAAGAAACTGTTATGGCGTCCCAGCCGGGACCACCTGTGAGAATTTTCTTGCAGTTACACACGTTAGTGCTTTCAATATATGTGCTGAATAGAATTATGGGTAATTTAGGTATAATGCAGGGATGTTGAGTGCACCTCTTACAATCAGAGACTACAATGTGTATTTCTACTTCCCGGGACTGCATAAACAGAACAAGTTCCTATTCGTCAGTTGTGGATTGAGTTTCACATAGAAAACGCTGTTGAGGTTTCGCGAGGTGCAGGTCAAGAGCTAGCGAGCGTGAATACGCAAAAGTTATTTTTCTGTTGGAGGCATGGCATCCTTGTGGGGTTCCACTGCGGTGGAGTTGGAGCAGGAGCTGGTGAAAATTATTGAGCTGGACAGACTGGCACTGGAAAGGGAGAACAGCAGGACTACCATGTTGGTGGCGGGTCACGACGGCTGTGCCGGGGGTGAGGTCGGCATGGAAGGCAGTTTGGATGGGAGTGTGGGTGTAGTTGGGGTGGCGGTAGGGTTTGAGGAAGCACGGTATGTTAAGAGGAAGAAGAAGCGGGCACGGAAGAAAAAGGGTCGTGAGAGTAGTTCGGGAGAGGGTGAAGGGCCGGCACTTGGTGGTGGGGTTCTGGGGTATAAGGTGATTGTGGAGTTTTTGGCCCCGACAGGTAAGCTGCTACACCCGGTGTCACTCACTGCGGCAATTAGGGAACAGGTTGGGAGGGTGGTGGATGCTAGGTGTTTGAGTGGTGGGAGGGTTCTTATTGTGGTGGGTAGTGTGGCTCTGAGGGATAAGTTGCTGAAGTTGGAGGTGTTGAATGGGGGTAAGGTGAGGTTTATGGTACCTGGGTGTGCGGTGAAGGTGAGAGGGGTGATCACGGGTGTTCCGGAGGATTTGTCAATGGAGGAGCTAAAAGAAGTGGTGTCGGAGGGGTTGTGTTGGACGTGAGACAGATGGGCAGTAGGGTACTGGGGTTAGAGAAGGTGAGTCCCACTGTGTTGTTGGAGTTTGGAGGGCCGTTGCCGAAGTAAGGTGCACTTAGGTTTTATTTGTGAGGGAATATGTGCCGCCACCACTGAGTATTTTATTGTATTTTATTTTCTAGGGTTGTGGGGTGTGTTGGGTGGAGATGTCTTGGGTGGGCCGTGTTCGGCCTCGCTCTCCGGTACTGTTGGTGGTGGTGTATGAACCTTCCGTTGGTTGCGATCCGCCATTAACCCCATAGAAGAAGAAGAAGAAGTAGGGAGTCAAGTGTTCTGAGCTATCCTGTCATGCGTAGGTAGTGGGGTGGGGGTGGGTAGTGGGCTGTATTTTAATTTCTAGGGTGGTGGGGTAAGGTGGGTGGTGTTGAATTGGGTGGGCCGTGACCGGCCTCACACTCCGGTACAGTTGGTGGCGGTAGATGCACCTTAAGTTGGTTGCGATCCGCCATTAACCCAAAGAAGAAGAAGAAGATTCGTCAGTTGTTTGCGGAGGTTTTGTAAATGCATTTGTCACTGCGAATCCCCCGGCCAGGATTACTACATTTCAACAATACAAAATTGACATTTAAACATTTGTGCAGAACATTTTTTTCGTAAGGTATTATTTATTCAAATTACAAAATTACATTGGTTTGTTTCTTTAACCAGTAAAATATCTGTGGACAAGGCATTACATTGTACAATTCATGCTTGGGTTAATTTTTTATAAAGAATTTGTCTTACAAGTCCTACAATCTACTCTAGTGTGTATTCACCATTGCATTTGTAGCATAGAAATTAGCATTTGATAGCCAAATCATATAACTAACTAACTAACCATGTGTATTTAATCAAAATAATGTATGGATGATTTGGGACAATGTAGTAGATACCATTATTAATATGTTGTGACACAAATGCAACTGTACATTGTAGGCAAACGTACATCTCAGAATTGCTCCCAAATGATGTTCTTCGGAAACTATTTTGAAAACCTGAATTACGTTATATGCCAACATATTAGTTTTTCACCTTTGAACTGCACGTTTCGTTATTAGGCTATATTCGTACTTCTATTACTTGCCCCTGCACATTTCCTTCAGCGGATTTATACGAGAACATTCCACACATTCCATAGCGTTGGAAATTATATTGCAACATTCACAGTTAAAGTTAGGATTAAGGTTAACATTACAAAAAAACAACAGTCGCCTGCATCACGCAAACAATGTAGAACAGAACATACAAAGTGCCGGTCTGGATTTGAACTCGCGAACACTGGCATGTAAGACGCGGATTTATACGCCCATCCACCATCCACCATCCCCAACCTACCAAAAAGTACGCTACTTACATTCTACGTCATGATGTTCTCATGTTCAAATTTAACCGGTATATGCTCATATTTAACAGGTCTGGATTTGAACTCGCGAACACTGGCATGTAAGTCGCGCATTTATACGCGCATCCACCATCCTCAAGCGCCATCCTGCCAAAAACGACGCTATTTAGATGCTACGTCATGATCTTCACATATTTATATTTAACGTTATTCAAGTGTTTAATTTAGTTCCCTACGAACGTAATTGACCCTCCCATACGTTCATATTTCTTTTTAAATATTTCTTTATTATGTCGGTTTTAGAAAAAAGTTCCCTCAGAACGTATTTCATGTGGTTTTGGGCTCTTAAGGACACCCATATGAAATTTGGGTGAACAAACTTTTACCCATGAAACACATTAACTTTAAAAAGTTAGTCGTACTGGGATGTTTGACCTGCTCCGCTCTACCTTTTACCGTTTTTGTAGCTGACCAAACGTTTACTTCTTCACGGTCACAGATGTCACATTAAAGACAACACACTCCAGATTGGTGATAATAGATTAATACGACAGGTGGAACTATTCTGGTGTGTATAACTGTAGCTACTCCTCTGCAATCTGCTCATATTTTCTGTCTGAACGTTCTCAATGTTAGTCTTTTGTAGTTTTTTTTCACAGTGCATATTGAATGGTTCTCAAACCACAGTAGCAGATATTTGGACTGTTTTGAAAAGTTTGTTATCCATACTTTAATTAGTTACTGTAACCTCACTGATTGTTCTGAACAGTTCTGAAAGGTGACCAGCATGAAACGGTTGAATCGTTTTTAACTGTTTGGATTAAAAGAGTTAACAGTTGACAGTTGACTTATTGCTCCAAAGACTGATGTACTTAAACTTGGGTATTTCTACAAAAGCTAGGAAATAATTGTCCTTTGCTAAAAAAAAGGTTCTGATGTTTCGTATATATAAAGCCATACGCTGAAATGTGACTGCATTAACAGAAGTCTAGGTGAGTGACTTTGCTCACACCTTTTAGAATGAGTTGTGCAAAATGACAGCTGTTGTGTTGTGCAGAGACCATTTTTGAAATGCCAATTCATAAACTTCTGATGTATAATTACAATGAATAGTGCCTGATATAGATATTTAATTAAATAAAATTTTATCTTCACAATGAACTAGTATATTACTGAACTTTATTCTACTTCCGTCATGAAAATCATTACAATGATTAAAGGAGCCATCAGTATGAGAAACATAACAAAACAGTTCAGTGTTACAAAGGATGGTGTGATGGTTACCCACAGTAGTTGCTGTTCAGTGGCAGATGTTTGTGTAATGATGTTTTCCCACTCTCGTCAAAGGCATGCTTATTATTGTTGTTTATCTCTGGATATGCATCAGTCTCTCATTATGCATATCTTTAATAAAGGTTACCATGACAGCCTAGCTATCACAGGTAAAGTCATTCTCAGAATTGCCCTGTCTTTGAAAATGTCCTGTTGTCAAGTCAAATTAATGTAGTATTAGTGTACAGAAGAAAGTAATGCCCTATTAAATTGCTTGAGAAATTAGTGCACCATTAAAGTACAGAAGAGTGTGCAGTATTACGCTGTTAGAATACAGGAGAAAGTGGACCATTTGGGATGCACTCCCATTCAGTGCATTCAGTTAAAATTGTTTAGCATATTCAGCAAGTTGTGTGATAACAACGTGTCAAGAAGTTGAACATTGACTCTGCTGCTCCTGCTGTGGTGAAGCCAAGAAAATCATGTTTTTTTTAAATCGAGACTCCAAATCGGAAATGGACAATAATGGGGTAAAAAATAAATAAAAAATGAACTAACTAATTACTGATCGCTTTGATTGCTGAAAATATTTGTAGATATATAAACTCACCAGTCACTTCATTAGGTACACCATGCTAGTGCAGTGTTGGACCCCTTTGTTTCTTCAGAACTGCCATCATTCTTAATGGCATAGATTCAAGGTGCTGGATTGTCCATATTGGCATTCTTGTGTTACACAGTTGCTGCAAATTTGTCGGCTGCACATCCATCATGCAAATCTCCCATTTCACAACATCTCGAAGGTGCTTGATTGGATTGAGATCTGGTGACTGTGGATGCCATTAGAGAACAGTGAATTCATTGCCATGTTCAGGAAAAAATTTGGTGGGCCCGTGCAAATTGTAGCCTCAGTTTCCTGGTCTCAGCTGACAGGAGTGGTATCTGGCATGGTCTTCTGCTGCTTCAATGTTTGACGTGTTGTGTGTTCAGGTTGTGGTTTTTTGTTTTTACTTTTAATAAATTTGCTAAGATTTCAAACACACTTCTTTCACATTGTCATTATGTGGTATTGTTTGTAGGATTTTGAGGGAAATAATGAATTTCATGGCCAGCCTAAGGAATCACAATTCAGAAGGCTGCGGAGATGGCTTGGTTCTGAATCCACCTGTTGTGGCTTTAAATCACTGCGTGGGAGTTGTCAGTTTCACTCCCTCAAAACTTGCGACATCTGTGGCATTGTGCTGTGTGATTAAACTGCACTTTTTAGAGTGGTCTTTATTGTGTCCTGCCTAAGGCACACCTGTGCACTAATCATGTGTCTAATCAGCATCTTGAAATGCCACACCTGTGAGGTGGATGTATTATCTCGGCAAAAGGGAAGTGCTCACTAAAACAGATTTAGACAGATTTGTGAACTATATTTGAGAGAAATAGGCCTTTTGTGTACATAGAAAAAGTTTTAGATCTTTGAGTTCAGCTCATAATAAATCGGGGCAAAAACAAAAGTGTTGCATTTATATTTCTGTTCAGTGTATTAATCTTTTGGTCCTCACTTGGCTAAAAGTGTGGGTAAATGTTGTACATGGTGTACACTACCCTCTCTCACCATTTAATCAATGAATATTCAGTGAATGGCAAAAATAAAATTACACTGTTTCACCTTGGGAATAACAACAGCGGATGTAAGTGCACTTTCTTCCTCTTTCAGGATGTAGCTACAGTTACAGTACCCCTGGCAATATTTTAGAGTGTACATAAGAACACTGAAGAGGCAAAGCTTTGAAGAGATCACACTGTGGACAAGCCCATTATTATTTATGACGTGGATATGTCTTCCTTGCAATTTATCATGTACAGTATGTGTATGCGTGTTGTGAATTGTGCTCATGTGTGCACTGTATGCCATGTCCTCAGTGGGTTATGAACTGATTTATTCACATCAAATGTGCCAACAGTCAAGCCCCTTTTACTGTATTCTACTAAAATGGGATTCATACATAGAATTATTTAAAGATACAGTCCAACCGTGTTCCTGGAGAGATACCATCTTATAAGTTTTCAATCCAATCCCAATTGTCTGGCCTTATTCAGCTAAATTAGTGTTGAAGTTAAAACAATCAGGACGGTAGCTCTCCTGGACCAGGGTTGGATAACCTTGAATAATATACAGATTAAATTAGACAGTTTAAAGCAGGTGGTTCTGATGGCATCGGCACAAACCTGACAACCGACACAATTTTCGTGGGACCCTTCTTGGCTCGACAGTGCCATATTTAAAACTGGTGGCCAAAAAGCACAGACTGTATGCGTAAGTCCACTCAGTCATTGTTATTGTAGGAATCACATAATCAGACACAGCATTGATCTAATTCATGAGTTTCTTAAAAAATGTCTAAAAGACTAAAACTAGACTAAAACTAGTCAGGCTTATATAATTTTTGTTCATGGTGACATTACTACTGGTCTTGGGGGCAGCCCATGGAGAAAAGAAAATACTCATCCAAGAGGATCAATACATTTTTATTTTATATGTTTAATATATTTGTCATCAGTGAGTGACAGATAATATTTGTTACTGAAGCACATTCTTGTCATTATAAATGTAATCTTAGCAAATATTCAAAATATTCTTTAGCACATTTTACTGATATGGATAACATTAGTTTAACATACAAAAATGATACAAATGAATAAACCTGGGTTACCACAAAACGGGGCGTATATTACAACATACTGTATATACATTCACATTCGTCTAGTGTAAAGACAGTGAGAAGCAGAAGCATCTCTTCCATATAGCTATCGGTCATTTTACAGTGGTTAGACGGTGGTTAGAAATGGTGCTCACAATAACGATTATACAGCAAAATATACAATCATTACCAGTGTATTGAAAAGGAAAAGCGTCCTTGTAATAATGGTGCATGATTTTGCCTCAAGATTCAGGAACAGAAGATACCCAGCTAACAAACAAGTTTCAGGAACAGAAGATACCCAGCTAACAAACAAGTTTCAGGAACAGAAGATACCTAGCTAACAAACAAGTTTCAGAAACAGAAGATACCCAGCTAACAAACAAGTTTCAGAAACAGAAGATACCCAGCTAACAAACAAGTTTCAGAAACAGAAGATACCCAGCTAACAAACAAGTTTTGAAATAATACTTTTGTTGCTAATCTCAGTACGTCATTCAGTTATTCATTACGCTTCATTAATAGAAATGTTGTGCTCCTGAGAGATGAACAATTCATTGACACTGAATGTAATGACTTGTTAAATTGCCAGATCTCTCCATGAGCATTAATAGGAGGGCAGATACAGAGTAAGAAGCCAATAAGGAACATGCATAAAGACCTTTGTTTGAATGTTTTACCCCCAGAGGTCAAGTGAGGATTGGTTTGTGAGGTAGAAGTGATGTAGACAATACGGTCATAGAAAAAATGTTGGAAGATTGTTAATGAAGTAGCTACACCTTGAGTTGAGGGCATGAACTCAGAAGAAACTTGAGATTTCTAGTCAGTACAGATTTAAGTTCTGATTGGCTTGCTTAGAAAGAAGAGACTATATTTAATTTATATTTAAAAAAAATATATATATGTATATGTTTTTATTAGCTAGAAACAGAGGGTAAAAATAGAGTGTGTTGAAATTAGCTGTGGGATAAAATCAAACCCATGGTGTAGCGGTCAATTGGTCACCAGAGGCAGTGGTTTAGACTCTTGGACCACTCCAGGGCAGGTTACTACTACTTTATTTTAGTGAAAAGGGAAAAACAGCAAACAGTAATTCTCTCATATAAAGTTCAATATTCCTGCCTACAGGAAGGAATATTAATGCATCTGCTGATACCAACAAAAATGCTAACCTGAAAATGTTGTTCTCAGAAAAGCCATCTTACATTAACAAAAAGTCTTATTTAAAAAGAAAATACGGTAATTATATTTCCCCAATTTGGTGAACAATTTTTGACCAGAGCTAAAGGTAGTACAATGTAAAGGAAATAGGGAGCTATTTGGGTGTCTTGAAACTCTTACATTATGACGGATATTGAAGAACATTCCTCAGTAGTGACGAGGGGCTAGGAAAAACTGAGACAAGAGAAATGCCATGCCTCAAACCAACCAACTGAAAAGGTCACGGTCTTAGCCACTAGAGTCCTCTCTGAGATCCAATATGTTGGCATTTTATTGAATTCTCATTCTTTGTCCCTGGGATCGCTGGAGGATACGGTCAGTATTGCTTACTGTGGGATATTTATTTTGATGTTTTCGCTTATACCGTAGACACTACTTCTGGACTTTTAGTCTTTCTAGATGAGAGAAACATGCGTTAGGAAGCCTTTCATGTCAAAGTTTATATCCTTCATTAGGAAGGCTTGTGTGATTAATTTTGGTGTGAAACATGACATAGTACAGTAAGTCTGGTTTTATGTCAACAGGATTAATGGTAGTACAGTTTCATTTTTAGAAGAGGGTAATGTAGAGGGTAATGTAGAAAACCAACACAGTCCTTCTCATAAACACTTTATCCACTTTGAAAGACCATTCAAATGAGTGTAACCTTGTTAACCGTAACCGCTTTTACCTCTAAATACAAGGTAGTAGTCCTTGTTCTAATGATATGTTCTCTTGGATCCTGATGTGGCATACATCCAAAGCTGCTATTACTGATATATGAGTTCTTCTGTGCAATATAATTAAAATCACAGATTTTTTTTATATAAAGTGGACTATTAACAGCATCCACCTGCACTGACATACTTTTAGCCTCATACAAGGGTCAAGATTGAGCAAGGGCAATTTGGAACACATCAACCATCACTTCAGGTAAAGCTTTTAGCAAGCCAAGCCTTGTCTTAATAATGCTTTCTTCTGTACACTAGCTACGCCAAACACAATGTCCATTTATTGCTTTGTCTGGTTGAAATTCAATTTTTAAATTTTAATAGCTGTTCGATTTTGTCTTATGGTTTCTTGGAAGCTCTTACAATAGTGCAAAACAATAGCATGGAAATTATACAAACAAAGAAACAGGCAATTTGTATAGCATAAATACATTTACATCTGTTACATTTTTTAATAGACTTGACATGTAGCAGTGAACCAGCATTGTATAGAAAAATAAATGGCTATATCCCTCTTGTGATTCTATAGTGACTGTGAGAGTGGAAGAATACTGAGAACTTTGAATTCACTACTTGGTTGGAGGATTCCAAAGTTCCTGCTTCTTCCGCCTCTAAATCCTTCAACAGGAGATTTTAGGTGAACCAGGAAAGAAAATAACATTTGTGGGATTAAACACCTGTTTTTATGATACAGTGTCTGTAGCTATCAGATTCTTGTTTTCATTGTCACTCAGGCTGTCTTTAACGTCCTGTGTACACAAAATCTGAAAAGAAGACAAAAGACACAGAATATGGAATACAGTCATGAAACCTCCACTTCTACATAATTAATACATATTACTCAAACACCGATCTGCCACAGATCACCAGTGTTAAATCAACTCTGAGAGTGTTAAAGGAACACTCTCAGTGTTTATATAGAACACTGTTGTTTTAACACTCTCAGGGTTGATTTAACACTGGTGATTTTGCTGTGTGTGGTACCTGGCAATAAAGTTACATGTACTAGAGTAGGACTTGTGCATTCAAATCAATGTACTTGTTGTCTGGCCTTTGTTCATTCTAGAATGTGTATTTCTTGCATATCAACAAGCCTGCAGGATTCTTTGACTTGCCTTGTATCACCTGTAGCCATCTAAATGTATTTTGTAGTGCAATCTTAAGCCTAGATTATAATATACACTGTATGACAATTACCAAATGCTTTTATGTAAAGTGTATTTCAGTGATGCATGCACACTTTTTATAAGTGCCGGTGCAAATAAAAAACCAGCGACCCTGGCATAACAAGCGTGATGTTTTACAGAGCCACGAAAGACCACATCAGTTGGGACGTTTTATAGCAGTCTTACCACGGTAGTAGTCTGGGTTGAAGTTCTCGTAGATAGGGTAAAGTGGGTTCTCCTGTTTGCTGCGAAGCTTCCGGGCCCTGAGGACATCTCGGACGCACTGGTAAAGGTATGCGTACTGGCACTGTACAGGAGACAGGAGGTATTCACATCCTGAAAACTGTTCATCTGCTGTTCATCTGCTTAGATTTACATGGCTCAATTTAGACAAACTCATATATGAAAACTTGGTCTTGGGTAACGCATTAAAAATATGGCAATGCTTGAGAATTAGAAGTGTTCCGGCCAGGAATTGTGGTTGTACATGAAGACATGGGGTAAACACTGTTTTGGCAGAGCAAAGCTAGCTTTGGGAGCTAACGCAAACCGACTCGGGGCCGAAAGCGTTGCCGTGGTTACCTCGGTTTGCACCATGTGAGAGCGATGCAGCCTGAGGTCGAACACAGAGCCGTAGATATCGACCGTTCCCTTGGTGTCCAGTTGTTGTAAGACCCGGTCGAGAACGATGAATGTGCCGGTACGACCCACTCCAGCACTGAGGGAGGGAAGAAAATGTCCATCAGACATGTACTGTTACCATACTTGCATAGAATTGTGGGAGTACAAATTATATTATTATTTAATTGCTGTGCCTACAAAGTAACAAGTACAATGCAATAAAAATGACCCCTCCTAGGCACAGGGACACACACACTCACGCACACACACACACAGGCACAGGCACACACACACACAGGCACAGGCGCACACGCGCACAGGCACACACGCACAGGCACAGGCACAGGCACACACGCACAGGCACACACGCACAGGCACACACGCACAGGCACACACGCACAGGCACACACGCACAGGCACAC
>JACXGM010007119.1:0-31300 GCA_016801145.1 Umbra pygmaea | reverse complement strand
TTATTATTATTACAATTTTTTATTCTTACATGTCATAATGTTTCTTATTGGCAGTTTTATCTTATTTGATTTCCTTGTTATAAATGCGTTGTCTTTTAAATTGTATGTTTTATCATGTTCTTACTTTTGTGAAGCGCTTTGAGATACTACTTTAAAGGCGCTATAGAAAATAAAGTTTATTATTATTATTATTATTATAATATGTTTGTCTCATTTGTTTAATGGGGTTCTCTTGATCTACTTTTAAGACTTGTGTGACAATCTGATATTGGTTTAGGTCATTTCCGCAGAAATGTATACAATTCTGAAGGGTTCAAAATCTTTCAAGCATGTCTGTTCCATGGCGAACACTCAACTCATATATGTTGTGTCATGATTGGTTTGATTACCTCAGAATTTGCTGAACATACGATATGTGAAGAATTTGCTAAAACATATTTGTGGATATGAATTTGGTTTAAAGCAATCACCCTAGTTTTCACACGGAGACCAAATTTACATACGCCATCTAAAAGAGCCAAATACTGGTAATTAATGTTGTTGGCATAGCAACATTTGGAGCTTATTTGATTATACCAGCTGTTTTCTTTGCTTTCATCAGCATTGATTTGTAAGAATTGTCAATTGAAACCTAGAGAAACATTCAAACACACCTGCCAGGTTGTATTTTTATGAGTTTCTGGAATAGTAGTACCAGTCTACATACGTCTGAATTGCATTGAGTCCAGCTGCATACATCTTGAGTAGCCGGTCTTTCCAGTAGGCCCTGGGAACCCTGTTGTAGTGGATGCTGCCGGAGATGTAGCGGAATTCTTCTCCATCCTTACGGAAACAGTCATTTTTGTAGTCCACACTGAAGTTACGGGGCACCCCAAGCTGGTAAACAAGAGATTTGAAGTAGCTACCCAGTTCTATTAAATATGAACTATAAAGTCATATGCAAAGGTTTAGGCACCCCTGACCATTTCCAAGATTTTCATTTTTAAATAATTGGGTGTTTGGATAAGCAATATCATTTTGATCTATCAAATAAATGAAGGACACAGTAATATATCAGTAGTCAAATGAGGTTTATTGGATGAACAGGAAATCTGCAATATGCATCTAAACAGGTGCATAAATTTGGGCACCCCAACAGAAATACCACATCAATATTAATTTGAACCTCCTTTACCAGAAATAACAGCCTCTAGATGCTTCCTATAGCCTGTAAGGAGTGTCTGTATTCTGGATGAAGGTGTTTTGGACCATTCCTCTTTGCAAAACATCTCCAGTTCATTTAGGTTTGATGGTTGCCGAGCATGGACAGCCCGCTTTAAATCACCCCACAGATTTTCAATGATATTCAGGTCTGGGGACTAGGATGGCCATTTCAAAACATTGTATTTGTTCCTCTGCATAAATGCCAGAGTAGATTTTGAGCAGTGTTTTGGGTCGTTGTCTTGTTGAAATATCCAGCCCTGGCCTAACTTCAACTTTGTGACTGATTCCTCTACATTATTCTCAAGTATCTGCTGATATTGAGTGGAATCCATGCGACCCTCAACATTAAAATAATTCCTAGTACTGGCACTGACCACACAGCCCCACAGCATGATGGAACCTCCACAAAATTTGACTGTGGGTAGCAAGTGTTTGTCTTGGAACACTGTGTTCTTTTGCCACCATGCATAACGCCCCTTGTTATGACCAAATACCTCCATCTTTGTTTCATCAGTTCACAGCACCTTCTTCCAAAAGGAAGTTGGGTTGTCCAAATGTGTGTTTGCATACCTCAAGCAACTCTGTGCCGTGTGTGCAGAAAAGTCTTCTTCTACCACACTCTCCCGTATAGCTTCTCCTTGTGCAAAGTGTGCTGAATTATTGAACGATGCACAGTTACACCATCTGCAGCAAGATGATGTTGTAGGTCTTTGGAGGTGTTCTGTGGGCTGTTTTTGACCATTCTCACCATCCATCGCCTATGCCTCTCCAATATTTTACTTGGCCTGTCACTAGTGGCCTTGACAAGACCTGTGCCTGTGGGCTTCCATTTTGTCACTATGTTCCTCACAGTGGAAAGTGACAGCTTAAATCTCTGCAAGAGCTTTTTGTAGCTTTTCCCTTAAACCATAATGTTGAACAACCTTTGTTTTTAGGTAATTTGAGAGTTGCTTTAAGGCCCCCATAATGCCACTCTTCAGAGGAGAGTCAAAGAGAACAACAACTTGCAATTGGCCACCTTAAATACTTTTTCCTCATGATTGGATGCACCTGTCTATGAAGTTCAAGGGTTAATGAACTCACCAAACCAATTGTGTGTTCCAATTAATCAGTGCTAGGTAGTTACATGTATTCAAATCAACAAAATGACAAGGGTACCCAAATGTATGCACCTGTTTAATTTCATTTCGATGCATATTGCATATCCAATTAAACTCATTTCACTGCCAAAATATTACTGTGTCTTTCAGTTATTTGACAGATCAAAATGAAATTGCCGATCATAACACCCAATTATTTATAAATGAAAATCATGGAAATTGTCAGGGGTGCCTAAACTTATGCATATGGCTGTAAATACTCACAATATGAGTAAAGCAGTAATGATTCTAATTGTAGTTAAAACTAGTGAAGTTAAAAAGCCGAATTTGCGTAGGAATGGTTTGAGGGAAAAATCTGTAATTCAAAATATAAATGTTATCAACAACATAAACACAACTCGCAACTGTGGCTAGCAAAGGTGAGGATTTGCTGACTGAGGTAGTCTAGGTTATGATGTCAAAATGTAGTCAGGTCAAGACCATGATGAGGATGACGAGCACATAGATGACATTGTGTGAAACAGAAATACGTTTCTCGTTTTGTATAGATCATTTCAGGGATCTTTTATTTCAGCTCATAATACTAGCGCCAACACTTAGCATTGTGTATATGTATTTATTTAGTGTGAAAAACAAAACAGTTTCTGACAGTCTGTGCAGAAATTCATTAGCTAGGTTAACCCACATTCTCACTAGCTCTGGTGTACATTGCTGCATACACATGCCAAAAAACATGTTAGTTTGATAGTGCAGACATCTTTAGTTTTGTGTGTGAGCTTGTTAGGTGGGTGAATTATACTGTCAAATGGGAAATGATCACTAACAGCAATAAACACATTTTTGCACACAATGACTCTCAGTTTTTGTTTGTATAGAAAATGTCATGGATCTTTTAATTTGGCTCATTAAACTAGGACCAACACGTAGCATTATGTTCTCATGTATTTATTAAATTAAATACAAGTCTCAGGGGGTGTTTAACTCTTGAAGTGTGATTTTAACTTGGCAGTAACCTATCAATTTCACATTATACAAGTACAATGCAGTCTTCAGATTTTTTATGGCTTCTACTTTTAATTTTCAGAGCAATGACAGTCCCACAGTATCATTTCGAACTGTCCTATGTCACAGGCTAAATTACTTTATGGATGACAGACTGTTTTGTCAGCTGATGCCATGGACATGCCAGCGTGACTGGAAAATATTCCCCTGTATCCAAGTGATGTGGTTGGGTAAAGAAAATATAGAAGCCTACATCTCAATGTAAATGAATAAAGTGGGGTTTCCTGCTGAATCCTAGGATGACCTATGATAACATGAGTCCTTGGACCACAACGCTAACTAACTGTCCTGATAAAGACCTTGTCCGAAGCCACTGTCACGGCCAACAGCCCATCTGGATGTCCTTATTCCTGTACACCTGGTGGTGCAGCCAATCTAGATCTGTCTAAAGACTGGAAACAGCCTACATGAAGATCTGAACACTTGGATCATACCCCAAAACTACTCACTGGACCATAATAGGCACTGGTAAACAACTTGGCCTTAATTGGACATGCACTGTTGAACTTTACACCCGGCACAGCCAGAAGAGTAATGGTCACCCCACTGAGTCTGGATCCTCTCTAGGTTTCTTCCTGGGAAGTAAATTACTGGGGAATATTTGTTGCTTGTGCTTTGGGCTTCTAGGCTGGGTGTCTGTAAAACCTCTTTGTGAAAACTGCTGATGTAAATTAATAAAATTAATTTGACAGATTGGGACAAGCACATTCTAATCTTCTAATCTACAGTATATCAGCCATATATATAGTGGATTTGTTTCTAACAACAAAGCTGGGAGAGCAATCAATTCAGAAACAATCAACCCATATATGCAATGTCAGTGAATTAGCTGAAAAATCTTTACTAGCTTAGGTTACAGACTAATTTTAAATTTTCAACACCGTTTAAGTGCATTAATTCCAAGCGAGGCTTGAATTCTAACTAGGAAGCAACATATTAGGGCTGCATGTCTGTTTAAATTTCCACATAATTATGTCCAACCGCCTGCAAAAAATAAAGAAATAATAGATGTAAGAGTACTTACCGTATTTGCAAATAGAAAGCATAATAGGAGAACCCGAACGATAAAACAACTCATGTTGAAATCTCGTAAGTAATGCACTTCACTGACTAACTTCCGCATCTGTTCCACTGAAGTTAGTCAGGAATGCCAGCCAGAGCCCGTTGGTAATGCACTTCAGTGGAACAGATGCGGAAACGCTGGGTTTGTCAATTGTAATGGTCATGTGACTTTAAAAAGTGTCATGTGATGGCTGTGCAGTGTTGCCATGTCCGCGGTTTTCTAGCCAAGTTCGGCGATTTTTAAATCAATTTGGCGGTAGAAAATATATTGGTCGCGGGTTGCGGTTTTTTGGGATATTTTTGAACAACCACAGCTGCAGCATTTTCCTTAAAACGTACAATATGTAATTTTTTTGGCCGCCAGGGGGCTCTCAATCAAAACAAGTACCACAAGCCAGTCCATGTATTTGAGCTAGCACACCTGATTCAACTTGTCTACTAATCAACTAGTCCTTGATTACTGAAGCTGGTGTACCAGTTTACAGTTAAATACTCTACTTACAAACATTTTCAGAGGGAGGTGCTGTAACACCCTTAACACTTTACTGTTTACAGTAATGTTCTGTATGTCAAGAAAACTGTAGAATACAGAGTATTACTGTAGAATTCCCTTGTAAATTTACATAATTTTTTTACAGTGTGTTTTAAGAGACATGCGTCTGGAAAGTCTCACACAATTAAGATGTGCTTTGACTGAAAGCAAAGTGTTACTGTAAAAAAACTCTTCGAGTGATCCCCCGTATTTGCATAAAATGGTCTGGGCTAAGCCCCAGATGTCCGTCAATACTGGAAACGCCTCTGGCTGGAGGATAGAAAACAATATTCTACTCTCAGCCGTGCTACTCTGTGGAGACTTGTTGGACCTGCATCTTTACATACACAGTAATTACGATGCCTAGAGGAGGATGTCCTCCGACATATCAGATTTATATTAAAATTTGAACTGACATATTTTTCATCCAATCAAAGGGTCAGCTGTGATGGAACTGCATTGAAGTTGAGTTGGTAACATAGACCGTATATTGCTCCTGGATGGAGCCATGTGTGACGTCACCCACTGGTTTGTGAAGATCTGATTTGACTCGTCGAGTTTGCTCACATCTTGGTTGCAGATGTGACGATTTTAGACTAAACGCTACTTACGCTTTACATTATGTTACACACTTTCACTGGCACAGTCAACGTCATTCACATCATAGCCACTCCCTAAAACACCCCCTGATTTATCGCCGATTTTAAAATCAATGAGACCATAATAAAAAATTAACATAATTCTGTTTTGCATAAGACTTAAAACCATAAACTCATTATGAAAATGTTTACTGAGGTAAGAAATCAATTGAGAAGTGGATGACTTTCTCATAGACTTCTACAGAAACTCTTTTGCAACCAGAAGTATCGCCCCCAGGTTTAATTCAGATAAAAAGGCACCTCTGCACTTGCTTCACTTTGCAAACCGGATGCTAGCCCTGTGGTTGGTAACGAAAGACATGGGTAAACATGGTCAACTAGACACCAACATATCTTTTTTTAAACAAAAGTTTCTGTTATGCAGATTCTCGATTGGATTCAGGTCTGGACGTTGACTTGGCCATTCTAACACCTGGATATGTTTATTTGTGAACCATTCCAATGTAGATTTTGCTTTATGTTGTGGATCATTGTCTTGTTGGAAGACAAATCTCCGTCCCAGTCTCAGGTCTTTTGCAGACTCCATCAGGTTTTCTTCCAGAATGGTCCTGTATTTGGCTCCATCCATCTTCCCATCAATTTTAGCCATCTTCCCTGTCCCTGCTGAAGAAAAGCAGGCCCAAACCATGATGCTGCCACCACTATGTTTGACAGGGGGGATGGTGTGTTCGGGGTGATGAGCTGTGTTGCTTTTACACCAAACATAATGTTTTGCATTGTTGCCAAAATGTTTGATTTTGGTTTCATCTGACCAGAGCACCTTCTTCCACATGTTTGGTGTGTCTCCCAGGTGGCTTGTGGCAAACTCTAAATGACACGTTTTATGGATATCTTTCAGAAATGGCTTTCATCTTGTCACTCTTCCATAAAGGTCAGATTTGTGCAGTATATGACTGATTGTTGTCCTATGGACAGACTAGCCCACCTCAGCTGTAGATCTCTGCAGTTCATCCAGAGTGATCATGGGCCTCTTGGCTGCATCTCTGATCAGTCTTCTCCTTGTATGAGCTGAAAGTTTAGAGGGACGGCCGGGTCTTGGTAGATTTGCAGTGGTCTGATACTTCTTCCATTTCAATATTATTGCTTGCACAGTGCTCCTTGGGATGTTTAAAGCTTGGGAAATCTTTCTGTATCCAAATCCGGCTTTGAACTTCTCCACAACAGTATCTCGGACTTGCCTGGTGTGTTCCTTGTTCTTCATGATGGTTTCTTTGCTTTCAACGGACCTCTGAGACTATCACAGAGCAGGTGCATTTATACGGAGATTTGATTACACAAAGGTGGATTCTTCTATTCATCATCATTAGTCATTTAGGTCAACATTGGATCATTCAGAGATCCTCACTGAACTTCTGGAGAGAGTTTGCTGCACTGAAAGTAAAGGGGCTAAATAATTTTGCTCGCCCAATTTGTCCATTTTTATTCGTTAAAAAAGTTTGAATCCAATAAATTTTGTTCCACTTCATGATTGTGTCCCACTTGTTGTTGCTTCTTTACAAAGAATTACGGTTTTATATCTTTATGTTTGATGCCTGAAATGTGGCAAAAGGTCAAAATGTTCAAGGGGGCCGAATAATTCGCAAGGCACTGTATACTTACTTCATTGCTGTCACTTTTTGGATAGTTTGCGCTTCCGTTGGCAATTTACCTTACGTTTCTCTAATGTTTTTCAACTAATGTTTGTAGTTGAAAACATTGTTTATTTTAGGGACAGGCAGTGATGGCGTGATTAGATAGGCACAGACTTAACTAAAGCTTTGATGAAAATGCGGTGGGAATTACATTTGGGTCCAGACCTACGGGTATTTCTCCTCTGTAGTGTAGATGTGAGATAGAAGCAATCACAGAGCTGATGCTGGACGTGTTTTTCATATGCAGCATTTTAAAGATGGGGACCTAGAACCAAGGGGGTAGGCTTACATCTGGAAATTGAAGCAGCTCTGGGTGGATTCTGATGCTACCTGGCTATCACCTTAAGTTAGCATTCCATAGACTCCCATTTATTGTGGCGTCACTTTGACTGCGAATCACTTTACATCTGAAGTGTTTAAAGACTTTATTTGTCCATTGTTTATTTCTAAAGAAACACAACAATGTATAAAAGGCTCCATTACCTTGTATCTCACGTTATGGCCCCGTAGCAGCCGTTTATGTAAAAATAGACTAACAATTGTGTCGTAACCATGCAACTTTCTGTCGCACAATAAAGATATTACCGTAAAGTCCAGGAGAAGCTTATAGGCAATCGGGGGGACGTGGAGGCATACAGTCAAGGGAGAAGCCCATAGAGAGTCCATGAAAAGCATTGGAACAATGCTTATGGTTTATTTCCTTTCAAAAATGTTGTAAAGCTATTGATAGAGTGTAACATGCATTCATTTTAAACACATTTGAACATTTTGGTTTTGGTGAAAAGTTTTGGAAAGTGATTTGAATGTTATATGATGATATAAGTAATTCAGTATTACTACAATGGAGTAAAAGATTTGATGTGAAGAGGGGAATTTGTCAAGGGTTCCTAGCCTTGCCCCTACTTTTCATTATGGTTGCAGAGTAGAATTAGAAACAATTTATGTCTGCTTAAAAACTCCTGGGTTACACTTAAATTAGAAAAATATTTGAATTAATGACAATCTGTGATCACACATTAACCAGTATACAAAACATACCTATTAAAAATGAGTTAAAGTATTTGGGAATTATTATCTCTATGGATTTATATTATAGGGAAAAAGACAATATTGAAAGGATTCTGAAGAACAATAGAAAAACACATGGATACAAATGGATTTGTCTATTTTTCGTAGGACATTATTATCTAAGATTGAAGGCCTTTCCAGAGTTGTTTATCCTGCATATTCTTTGGCAATCCCTGATAAAATGATCAAAGCTATTAACCAGATTATTTGTTATTTTATTTGGAAAAATCAACATCACTACATTACAAAAGGGTGACATTGTTAAATCCATGGAAAATAGAGTTCTAAATGCCATTTATTTTTGATTTAATGAATGGTGCCCTAAAGTTTAAGTGGTTACAATGTTTTATAACCCAATGTGAGAGTTTCTGGTTCAACCTACATTCAGAATTGGATTTTGGAGGTATAGGATTTCTGTTGAAATGTGATTTTGATATTTGTAAAATGCCAGTCAAGATATCTATATTTTATCAACAAGTCCTCCGATATTGGAAACACATTTACATCCATATCTTTTCTCCTCATACCCTAATCTGTAATAATCAATGTATACTGATAAAAAAAAGAAATCAAATTATTGTAAAGATTAGAAGGGACAAGGGATATGGTATTTTCAACATCTAATGGATACCAATGGTAATTTACACCGATCAGCAATAACATTATGACTACTGACAGGTGAAGCGAATAACACTGATAATTTCATTGTCATGTGACCTGTCAGTGGGTGATATATTTTAGTCAGCATGTGAACATTTTGTCCTCAAAGTTGATGTGTTAAAAGCAGGAAAAATGGGCAAGCGTAAGGATTTGAGCAACTTTGACAAGGGCCAAATCATGGTGGCTAGACAACTGGGTCAGCATCTCCAAAACTGCAGCTCTTGTGGGGTGTTCCCTGTCTGCAGTGGTCAGTACCTATTAAAAGTTGTCCAAGGAATGAAAAGTGGTGAGACGTTGACAGAGTCATAGGCAGGCAAGGCTCATGGATGCTTATACTGTGGTCAGATCCAACAGACGAGATACTTTAGCTCATATTGCTGAAACATTTAATGCTGGTTCTGCTAGGTGTTAGAACACACAGTGCATCGCAGTTTGTTGCAAATGGGGCTGTGTAGCTGCAGACCAGTCAGGGTGCCCATGCTGACCCCTGTCCACCGCCAAAAGCACCTAATGGGCTTGTGAGCATAAGACGTGGACCATGAAGCAATGAAAAAAGGTGTCCTGGTCTCATGAATCACATTTTCTTTTACAGCACATCGATGGCCAGGTGCATGTGCATCACTTACCTGGGGAACACATGGAACCAGGATGCACTATGGGAAAAAGGCAAGCCAGCAGAGACAGTGTGATGCATTGGGCAATTTATTGCTGGGAAACCTTGGGTCCTGTCATTCATGTGGATGTTACTTTGACAAGTTCCACCTACCTAAGCATTGTTTCAGACCATGTACACCCTTTCATGGACACGGTATTCTCTGATGGCATCAGCCTCTCAGCAGGATAATGCGCCCTGCCACAAAGCAACAATGGTTCACGAATTGTTTGAGGAACACAACCATGACTTCAAGGTGTTGACTTCAAATTCCCTAAATCTAAATCTAATCAAGCATCTGTGGGATGTGCTGAACAAATAAGTCAGATCCACGAAGGCCCCACATCGCAACTTGCATGACTTAAAGCATCTGTTGCTAGCGTTTTGTTGCCAGATACCACAACACACCTTCAGAGGTCTAGTGGAGTCCATGCCTCGATGGGTCAGGGCTGTTTTGGCGGCAAAAGGGGGATTTTAACAATATTAGGCAGGTGGTCATTATGTTATGGCTGATTGGTTTATTATGATACAATGACTTCAAACTTAAATATAGGTGCACCGTCAGAGAATACTATATGGTAATTAAAGCAATTCCACCAGTGCTTATTTGCAAAATTAAGGGGGCTTTAACATATTAATTGGCAATACCCAGACTTACATCACTGACCATTGAGGGTTGTCCTTTCTTAGACAACAAATACACAAATAAATTCTTAAGATCTTCACTTACTAAAGAGTGTTTTGCCTCACCTTTAAAAAAGAAGGTATATTCTACAGGAATACACTACAAGAGCTACAAGTATTATCAGGTGTAGATACATTAGCTTATCTGTGTCTCCTAAAGTCAAAGAAGTACATTTTAAGACAATTGTCAATATTTATCCCAGTAGTTAATTTTTAAGACTAAGACTTAATATTGACTCTAATGTGCATTTTGCAAAACAGAGGTAGAAACAACTGAATAGTTGGTGTTTTCTTGTAACAGATCTACTAGATTTTGGTAGGATTTCTACAATTGTGTTAGAAGTAATCATTTCATTATTCCAATGCTAAATTCTAGTAATGTCAAATTTGGTTTATTAATGGAGAACAAGAGTTAGGAATTGTTATGTATATTGTTCATAGACCGTATGATTTGTTACTATATAATACCTCCTCGCCAGTGGGCGGCAGTGTCCTAGTAGCCACAACTCAACTGTATTCTCTTTAACGTCATGTCTTCTCTTCTACCGGTGGTTGTTCGCGTCAACAAACACGTGGGTTTCCCTTCTGAACTTCCCTCATGCTTACTATTCTGAATGTGTAGTGCTTGAAGTTAACGTATTGATCTTGCGAATTAGTGGCAATAAAATAATTTTGACAAGATGTCGACAAGTAAGAAAGTAATAAACGAAGTGCTGGAACCTGAGGATGAGTTGCCTCCTCCAGTCGTGACACGGACTCGTAGCGGCCGCAAAGTACGGACCCCAGCTGCGTATTTTGAAGTAACGAAGACTCCAACACGTCGAACAAGAAAGTCTGTCATTCAGGAGTTACCGAATGAGACCGAACCCGAACAAAAGGTTCTAGTCGTAGAGCCCATTGCAGACAAAGCTATTGAGAAAGAATTGCAAATCATTGAGTCTGAATCAAAGGTGTTGGCCGCAAGTCCAACATGCACAGAATCCGAACAGACAGTTACAGAAACACCTGCAGAGAAATCCTCAGGTTCAGATAAGTCAGATGAGGCACACCATTGCAACAAGGATGAAAACAAGGTCGGTCCCGTTCCAATGGAGACTGTGCCGAACCTCCCAAATAAAAGAAGAAAAAAGAAAATTAATTCAGAGTCCAATGAGAAGAAACAGCGCCTGATACCTCTGGGAAAGCCGAAGTCCGGACGGGTATGGAAAGACCGCAACAAGCAAAGGTAATGTACTGTTTCAGTTTAGTTTTACTGTTGACATAAAAGGTTAATAGGGTGCCAAATGATAACAACAGGTGATATAGTGCCTACAGCCCACAATTACAGTGTTATCCTGAGGTGTACCACAAATTTTGTTTTTATAGGTTTTCAGTGCTTGTAAGAGACAAGATACTGTGCACTTCCTGGGAAAAGAAGATGGAGGCTAAGAGAGAGAAGGACCTGCTTAAAAAATATTCCCAGCAACTCAAGGAGGACAAAGCCAGGGAGAAAGAGGTCAGTTTCACCACCTGTAAATATATTAACTGTACAAACACTGAAAAGTATTGTGTCTCCAGACTTCAGTTGGTTTAGGGCACATCAATGGCTGTTTTTCATATACCTGCAACCTGTAATTTCTTTTTCCCCCTGTCGTAGGATAAGAGAAAGAGGCGTGAAGAGAACTTGAAAAGGCGAGCTGAGAATGAGAGAAAGGCAGAGGTTGTCCAAGTGGTAAGTTGTTGACTCAAAGGGGAAGGGTGAATCCCATTTCTCTGTCTTACCCCTTCCCCTTAGTTTTGCGCGTTCATGTGAGAGTAAGGGCTATTCCGATTCTCATTTTGATTTAGGGGTAGGGCTAAGGGGAAGGGGTGGATACCCCTTTTTTTAAAATCGCTAGTTTGCTACGCAAACGTTACATTGTTGATTTGCACAACAGTCCCGCATTTCTCTGCGAATCGCCTTGAATGGACACCATGCATGTCTACAGTTTTAACCAAACTACATTAAATGGGATTCACCCTAAAAATATAAAGAGCATCAGAGGGTAGAACTGCCATTTCAAGATTAGGTTTGCCTTGCCCAAGCTTCATATTTAACACTGATATTGAACCAGTATGCAGTATTCTTGAGATGCTTGATACTTAGGGTATCAAGTGATGGGTGATTTGGATTTTTTTTGTTATCATTTGCCATTTTGATTTCTCCACGCCAGATCCGCAACACAAGTAAGATCAAGAGGATGAAGAAGAAACAGCTGAGGAATATTGAGAAGAGGGATACACTCGTCATGCTGCAGAAGTCCCAGCCCAAGAAACCCAAAACCCCCAGAACTGCACGGAAAGGGGGGAAGGTGGACAAGTAGAGGGGCGCTCCCAGGTTGACCGGTGGGACATTTAGAGTTCAGAAACTCTACCCAATTCATGTAGAAAAAGCTTTGTCAGCTTCACGTATTGACCCAGTGTTGTAGTTTTCCCCAGATAAAAATGCCATGTTTACATCGATTGGCTAACTGGCATTTTCATTTTCTGTCATTGTTTGATATGTACCTGGTGTGGGGTTCTGGATGAGGCCTGTGTGACCGAACAGCAGTTATACTGTTGTAATCATGTTTTGAAATGAGGGGGCTCTGGGACCATCCACAAGTCACCATGAGTATTGTTTTACCATTGAAAGAAATCATTACATTTTAGGGGACCCCTCCAAAGAGTCATTTTAAACCGTGGTTGTAAGCGTGAGTCAACATCCTGGGAATCAAATGACCAGTATTGCAGAGTTTTTGCAAACTGCCTCCTCCCTATATTTGGTAAATATGTGGTGTGATTCTCTTCTCTGTTCCACTACACATACCAGCAATATTTCATTAAACAACATTAATTTGTACATTAACTGGTGGCTCTCTTTACGTGTGACTTAGACATCTTCAGTGCTGAACAATTTCTGCCTGTTGGTTTATTACACCTAAATCTGGTTTTGACAAAGCGATGAAACCTAAAAGTTTGTTTGTTTGGATCGTCACTACAGTTCTTCCAGTGATCCACTTATCTTCTGTAGTTGTTGGTCTCAGGACACAACAGGCTGCATGTCTTTACCTTACCACCTTACTCTTTATTTAAATCAATACTTGATTAATAAATCATTTGAATAGGCTATGTAGCACTAGGACAACAACTGGCACCAAATTTGGTCCACATGATGGAGGAAAAACCACTAGATAAACATGCCAAGCTTTTAGTCCCAAATGCATTTATTGTTAGTGTTGCTTCAGAGGAATGATGAAGTTACGCAGCGAGGGTAGTCAGGCTTTATTACATCATCCTGCGACGCTGTTACACTGCAAAACTTGATGTTTGACCAAACTTTAACACAGTGAATGGGCATAAAAAGATGGGAAACTATGACAAATAAAAGGAAAGAAACAAACAAAGAGGGAATGATAAAAAATTAAATCAATTAAAAGAATAAAAAGGAGTGAAAAAACTGTAAACAGAGACAAACCATGTTAACAAATCACCACAGTACAAGATGAACATTCAACTTGTAGCCAGGTACACTCACTTGGAACTGACGTATGACATGTGATGATGGTTGTGATCACAGCTGATACTTTAGTGAAGTGGCAGTTTGTATAAGCAGAAATGTTGACGCCTTCTTAAAAGCTGTGGAGACGCTTTTGTGCAAAGAGTTGGATCACAACTGTCGTCAGATGCGTTGTCCGTCAGTGGTGTACAATTAAAGTGTGTACAGGGCGAGGGGAAATGAAGACAAAACTGGGAGTGATCCAAAAAATTATAGATAACTTACAATCAATGGACAATCCAGTTGGTGAGGAAAAAGCAATAAACATTCTATTTTACAGAAATCGGGTGGGGGGTGGAGTTCTTCCAAAACGTCACCATACGTCTCATATATTTTAATTAATAGCAACTATTCATTATTCATTTATATATATATACACACACGCACACACATATGCAAATGATCTTTTCTGTTGATTATCCAACTTTTTGTAAGTACACTTGAAAATAAAATGTGATATCTTACTTTTGAGACTCACGAGGAAACCTTGCACACAATTCATGTGGATTAAGGGGATCTCCTTCACCTCACATATGAAGCTTGCAGTACTTCACACCTCTGTCTATGAGTAGTGCATTATTATTGGGAGTCACCCAGCTCTGCCGCTTTTTTACTGGGCCTATTTCCAATCTGTTAAATTCAGGTTGGCTTCTCTGCACACTTTACCTAGAAAACGGAAGGTTTGGTCAGCTGCATAGGTCGTAAACATACTGAGTAAAAATACTTTTTTTGAATAACTCTTGAGTTCGCAGGTTTTGGGAAGTCCCTACTGAAGACCAAAATTATCAGGTAAAGGGTGTTCGTATCTTACCGGTGACCATTATTTATATTCTCTTATCTCTTTCTATTTGTTTAATTGGTCAATGTTACAATATGAACTTCCTTTACCTGATCATTCTGGTCTTAAATAGAGACTTCCCAAAACTTGTGAACTCAGAGCTACTTAGAAAAGTTATTTTACTTAGTACATTTACCACCTCTGGTCAGCTGTTGGAAGAGGCGATAAGTTCTATTTTAGGAGGTAGTGTGCAAGAGAAACCATTTAAATTAGTAATACCATTACATAACGATTCATCCATTTCTCAAAGCCAAATTTACTGCCCTGAGGGGATGGAAAGCTGCCAGCCTAAACTATCCTTGTGCAAACAAAAAATTAACAACTGAAGCTGTAGAAAATGTGAGGTGTCAGTTTAGAGGATACTCACCGACTCGAAAGCATTTTCGTTTACAGACGCGCACGCTCGTTGTTGCTCACCTGTTGTTTTTTAAACGCACATTTCAACTTTCGACCTTCTTAAAATGCAGACAAAAACCTTGGCTGTTTTAAGCTCCGCCCCACCTTCACACACTCACACAGACACTTTGATATCAGAAGGGTTTGATAGTGTTAAATTGTTAGCGTCTAACAACCAAAATACACTTACTTGTGTGTGCCTTGAGTCTTATCCAAAGACAGTGCAAGAGATGAAGTGTGCTAAACAGACTGGGCTAAAGAAACCCTTGAAGGAAAATATAGAGAACGACAGCTCTAGCCAGCGGCTCTAAATGGCGAGATCTAATCATCTACCAATCGTAGTGAAGATAAAGTGTTTAGAGGAAGGTTTGCCTAGCTACAAATCTAGGATCACCTCTGCTCCCCCTAATCCAAACCTTAAACACTAATTAAAAGGTCAAGCTGACCCCCAGATTGGCACAGAGGGGGCAGCTTGACCCTTCTTTAACAACAAATGCAGATTAATCCCCCTGTCCAGTTGCATGGCCCCATCCCGTTGTCCGGCTGGGTGTCTCAGCCCCTATTTCCAGAGATTGCGGTGAGACAGGAGGCATTACAACCCAACATCTGATCCTGGAAGAGAAAGGGCTGGGGTTCATGTATTAGGGTCAACATCCATCTTTTCTCTTCTTCAAATCGAGGGGAGGGTAAGGGGCAGCTTGAGGCCCTTCGAGTCCAAGGGCCTGGGTTAGTTCAATTCATTGATGGGGTGTTTTGGAATCAATATATATTGGGGCACATGTCCCAGTTGCCGTGCTCTTTCGCCTCCCAGTAGCCGCCCCTGTAGACGTGCATGCTCTCTCCCGTGTCTGGGTCCTCGACCCGCTCGAACCATAGGGCCTTGTAGTTGTCCTGGTGGACGCCTGCTGGAAATGAAGACAAATGAAAAAGGTTAATCTGCTGAAAGGATCGCAGGTGTTGAGATCCAGCCAGGGAACTTCAGGAAAGGGACTTGCAACAAGACCACACAAAAGATGGATGAAGCAGTGTTTTTCGTGTACTGCCTGAGCCATCATAACAGTATTGGTTCATCCCCGTTTGTCATGATCCTGGAGCACAGGGGCCGGATTTTCAAAAGGTAACAAATTGGAATACCCTTATTGAATAGGATTAGATTATTTGGTTATTCAAAAGTAGATAACATTTTGATTCTGACCAATGTGACTAAATTAGGTTTAAAAATCTACAAAACTTTTATTATTGCACATTGACTACAGTAAAGGGTAGGCACTTGAAACATTATTAATTATACTTAAATCAAGATGTTTTATTATATATTTTTTAATCTGCTTCTTTATGACAGTGTAGACATTGTACTCCAACCTGTGTAGTATAACTTTATAAGCATTAACCAAAAAATATATATTTTTAAAGAAACAGCTAAATAATCTGATCTTGGATAGCTAAATTAAGTTTTTTTTCTTATTAGCTAAACTGTTGTAACATAGCTACAACTATCACTACCAGAGCTAATCTCTCGTGCTACAGGATCACAGACAAAACAGCCCTCTACACCTTAAGGAACTAGCGATTACTCAGAAATCACTCAGATAAGTGATGCTGCAACAGCTAGAGTTGCTAAGAGGAAAGAGACTAAAGAGAAATGGCAGAGACTGAGAGACTGCAGAGCAGCAGGAAGCAGAGCAGCACTCGTGTTACTTGCTTTAGGCCACAGCTCCTTGCTGACCGTCCATGTAATCCACTGGGGGGGGACAAGATGGAAGGTGGCTCACGGGGGACATTTATCTAATAACATGATGCATGTTCCTAAATGATGAATACTTGCTTTGATACTCTGAGAGAGGTGGACCACGAGGGGCTGCAAAACGGAAGGGCAGAGAGTGAGAGCGCGTGTGTGAGAGAAAGAGAACAAAATAATTGATGAGATAGAGGAAAGGCAAGAAAAAATAGGAATAAGCATATGGCTGTGTTTATACAAGCAGTCCAATTCTGATCTTACGCAACATAATTGATCCCTGGACTAATAACATCACATCATCACTAATGTCTAGATCAGGAGCAACCAGAAAGGGTTCTTAATTGGTCAGCCTGTATAAACGCGTCCAGAGTTAAGGGGCTACTTGCTTGGAGTGTGAGGCGGAGAATCATCTGGATCCGCTGAAGGAAGTATGATGAAATGGAAAGAGGAATGAAAGCATGAAGACGGTGAAGAAATGATTGTCCACAGAAAAAGAACATACAACCTAACCAAAATATAACCACAACCAGCTAATTATGAGCAGTGTTGGGTATAGTTACTTTTAGGAGTACTTTTTAGTTACTTGATGAGTTCACAAGTTTTGGGAAGTCCCTAATTAAGACAAAATTATCAGGTAAATGGAGTTCATTTCTTTACAGTGACCTATAAAACAAATAGATAGAGTAAAGAACATATCAATCATGGTCACCAGTAAGATATGAACACCATTTACCTGATCATTTTGTCTCAAATAGGCACTTCCCATAACTTGTGAACTCATCAAGTAACTAAAAAGTACTCCTAAAAGTAACTATACCCAACACTGATTATGAGTGAGGTTTGCTATACTGAAATGTGCATTCTAGCAGCCAAACTATAACCAATTTCTTCACAACAGGAACTTGCCTGCTTAATCTGTCTTGAAGTCTGGGACCAGTGCCCTTACACTGGAACTGTCTAGAACCCTGGATGCCCTGCCTTTACCCAATGTTGTGGAAGAGCAACACAGGACACTTTGCAAGTCACACTGTAGCAACCCTCTGATTACACAAGATGAAAAGGACGCCCACTGGGGAAAGGCACACCAATGAAATACCTAAACAATGATTGATCTTTGGGGTTCTAGCAGTTCAGAGCCTCTGACCAGTAACTGGAAGGTAGCTTTTTGAATCTACCTGGTAAGTAGAAAAACCTAGCATTCTGTACCTGAGCACGGCAGTTACAGGGAAACGTCCATACTTATTTGTATAATTGAAGCTGGATATTCAAACTCTGCAGCTATTCTGCCGATATCCTGGCAAAAAGCTTTCAAATGTAGATCTATACGTTTGTTATGAATGCTGGACCATGTGGTTTTCTCTGAACAGAAGGATACAGAGGAAGTCGATGCCTCTATATTCTACCGGTAAGATTTAAACATGCTCATTCTTGATTCCATTGAGGAGTTCGAGCACTCTGTTGTTTTTTTTATAAAAGGTGTTTCAATGCAAATTATTTAAATAAGCTGTGGTGAAATTTTCATTTAACCCTTATTGCTCTTAGGTTGTTACTGCAAATGACATGTTCTTTTTTACAGTTCCAAAAAAACTAAAAATGGTTAGCTACATTAACTACCTTCCATACACAGGAAAAGAAAGTACATCAAAGTGATATAGATGCACTTTAGTCCCAGAAAGGGGGAAGCTAAAGATGTAGGAGCTCTGGGGATGCAGAATAAATTGAGGGAATGGGGAGGGGAGAAAGGGGAGAGAGCGGTACTTGCTTTCGTCAGAAGCCTGGCTCGCCTCCGTCCCTATCTCCACTGCATTGACTGAACACAGGCCAAACCAAGGATGGAGGGATGCAAGGAAAAAGAGGTGGAAAATTATGAGGGAATGGATCGTCACAGGTATTCAATACAACTTGCCTTGTGAAAAGCATAAGGAATAGTGAGTGTGTGTTTGTATGTGTGAGTGAGTGAGCAATACTAAGTGGAAAAAAAAACAAAGCGGAGAAAGAAGTACTTGCTTTTCAAAGGCGAGTCAGTGATGGAAGCATCCTCAATGATAGCTTTGGGGGGAAAGACACAGACAGACAGACGTCTGAACGACAGACGGAGATAAACACAAGACGATAGACCGGCAGACGGACAGACATACAAACACACAAACCGACAAAAGCTCTGGGATGGTACACGCTCTTTTCCTCTTCCTCCAGACGTGGTACAGATTCAAGTACAAGATTGTGCTTATTGACAAGCATGGACTCTGATGCACCTGTACTGCTACAGCAAGGGTTAGAGTCCCACCCACTGCTCTTTCAGAAAAAGCTTCTCTCCCAGTGTCCCTCCATTGAGCATAGCACCTTAAAACTTAACACATGTTGACTTGAAGGGTTTTCAATTACATCCCCTGTACCCAGACGTGTGTGCTTGTCTAATGGCTCGAAAGTCTAATTTACATACTGGATTGGTGTTTACAATAATAGACCACCCAGAGTCCCCGTTCTCACCCTCCTCTGCTTCCTCCGCCCCCTCGGCAGTATCCGGGGGTGGGCTGGCTGCACGCTGGGCCTCCCTCTCCCTCTCGCGCCGGACACTCCTCTGCTTTTCCTCCAGCCGTTGCTTCTCGGCGTTGGCCTCGTCCCACCGGCCCGCCTCCATCAGCTGCTGGTCGGGCCGACGCCGGCTGTCGGTGGGTGCCACGCCCTCCTCGGGCTCATTGAGTGTCAGCGCCAGCGCCGAAAAGTAGTACATGGTCTCTGCTCCCTCACTATGGTAGAGAGTGAGATAGAAGGCAGTAAGAGACAACGTGTTTAATGTCTTGAAACGGTCAATTGAAAACAAAAATGGCTTTCAATAATTCGAGCCACACTTTTTTGGAAACAAAAATAGTTTAGAACAAACATTACAGAATGTTCAAGAGAACTGAGCGTATCTTAAATGTCTTTTGTTTGCTTAAAGATTTAGGGTGTGATTTTGGCCACTGGTTGTAAAAGTGATAAAGCTAAAAAGGGTCCCTAAAAAGAATTGCATACACTAATGTATTTCTGCTGTGTCAAGACTTGTGCACCAAGTCATCAAAACCTAAGGTATGACAGCAAATTTCCCTCGAGTTTGTGCACATACAGTACAGTATAAACATCACACACACCCAGGCCAAAAATGAGTTGTAATTTTACCCCTCCCAATTGGTCTTGTCCAATGCGCATTGACCCTGCCTTGACGTTAGCTTGGCAAGTCCTTGGACAGGTGCAGAGCTGGTCGAATCATTTCGCACAGTATATCCAACACGGAAGCGTTTAGTCAGATCATGCACACAGGTGGGCACTAGAGAGCGACATGGCAAGGTAGATAATCTGACTTATCTATCCAAAATCCCAGACAGCACTATGCCAATTTGCGCTGGCTCTTGCTGGGGGCTCCGGGCTAAGTCAGAGAAGCCGTAGTCTGGCTAGAACCACCGCCTACCAAGACGTAGCTTGTACTGCAAGGGAGCCCACTACGCCATGTGGACCCCCAAAATTATGTTTAAAACATTATTTTGTTAATTGCAAAAAAATATAAATATTAAATAATACAAACCCCAAACATAACCTTCTCCACCTGCAGAATGACTTCCAACCAACCTCTTCCAACCCCCAAAACAACCTCCTCCACCCCCACGCTGCACTCACGGTAGTGGGTTCTTCCTCCAGAGCTCCTTGGCTTTGAGTGTCTGGTAGACGGTCTTCTGTTTGCCCTCTGTTCCGTTCTCCCCCTTGTTGCTCTGCATTACCCTGGAGAACTCAATCTTCTCGTCCCAGGTCCCCGAGAGGACATAGTGGGCCTTTCCGTCCTTGTCCGTCACCACACCCGTCACCTTCCTGGCCACATCTCTGGAGAAGTAGCTGTACGGGGCGAACTTCAGATGGCACCGATCACCTGTCCGGTGGTTCACCACATCGATCTCTCCCGACTGAGAACAGAGGGAGAGTACAGCACTGACACTGAGAGGGAGTCGTCACCAATAAAATCTATCAGATGTTTTCAGATTTGGAATTGGTATAAATTCAACTCAATCACTATTGTAGGCTCAAGTCAAGATGCATCCAGGGATTTCTGCAAATTGCATACTCTATAATATTTATTATATGTGCATCATCGATAAGTAAAATTGTTTTCTTACCTCAGTAGGCCGTGAAATACCAAGTTTGAATGTGAGTTCTTATGATGACAATGCACATACATAAAATAGTAATGACCTATTTTGTCTACACCTTTAAGAGCAGCCAGAAAAAAATAGAATGAATCATTAAATAACAGTTAATGTAAGTTTGCATTAATTCCTTGTTATTCGTTGTTTACATCACGTCTTTATTCGCCATTATTTAACTGCTTCACCATTAGTTGGGCTGTCCACATACTTCTGGATATATACAGTCGTATGCAAAAGTTTAGGCACCCTGGAGAATTTGCATGATTTTCATTTATAAATAATTGGGTGTTTGGATCAGCAATTTCATTCTGATCTATCAAATAACTGAAGGACAATAATATTTCGGTAGTGAAATGAGTTTAATTGGATCAACAGAAAATGTGCAATATGCATCAAAACAAAATTTGACATTGGGTGCTCAAATTTATGCAACTGTCTGATTTCATTTTGATGCATATTGCACATTTTCTGTTCATCCATTAAACCTAATTTCACTACTGAAATATTACTGTGTCCTTCAGGTATTTGATAGATCAAAATGAAATTGCTGATCCAAACACCTAATTTTTATAAATGCAAATCATGAAATTGTCCGGGGTGCCTAAACTTTTGCATACGAATGTAGTGTCAATTAAGATTTTTTTACTTTTATTAATTTTTTTCCGCTTGAGGAAGCATGTGACGTAAATACAAACCTGCACAAGATTCTTCAAATTTAGCAAACTGAAGGATTTTAGCTAACGATGAACCAGCACGTCAATCCTGCATGCCTAGTCAGCATTGTTCTTACCTGGTCGATCCACAGTTTTCCCACGATGATGTTATGTACTGTTGTAGTGACTTTCTTCCACGAGTAGTGATTATTGCTCTTCTCAAACAGACAGTGGATAGAACCTGTGGAAATGAAACGTAAACATTTAAAACGCTGACCAAATGGAAAACAACAGTGGTGACACCCATATGGAAAGAGAACAAATGTCCGCAACTCAGAATTGCTCCTGTGTAATTTCAATAAAGAACGCACAGACAGACAACGTTTCGATCCTGCAAGGATCTTCGTCAGGTCATGACCCATATTCTGATTTTTCTGTCCTGCACCAACACAAGTGGATGTGCGATATTCTTTATATCTATCACTGACACCCATACGGACCCATGTGCGCCTGGATGTTTCCGGATGAGGAGACTCCATTTAGGCCTATTTTTTATGCTTACTACTTTCAGTTAACACTCTTACCTAAAGGCATGATGGAGAGATATTTGCCCCTGAACTTGCTGGCGAGGGAGATTTCTTGTCGGAGTGTCCAGCCCTTCTCGGAGGTGGCGTGGTGAGCCGCAGCAGGGGGGTGGTGACTCACCTAAGGGGGAGGGGGTGAGGACGGCAGTTACAATCACGTCAATCAATACACAGTGCTTTTTAACTCTGCTTCTCCAGACACAGGAAATTCCACGCGTCGTGGTTGCAGTCAACCCGTTCATCTTATCAGCTAGTCGCAACGTGAACCAACAGCCAGCCCTATGCCTAGAACCAGGTTTGGTACTGGAGGATATTGGAAATCCAAAGCTCGCAAACAATGGGCTCATTAGGCAAGTCAAATGTGTTAGGAGGTGCTGATTTCCATCTCACGCTCAGTATTCACCCAGAAAACAACAACACTTACTGCACTGTATTGTTTTATTACTTTACAAACATTTACTTTATGTGACCTACATTGAGAATGTACTGACATTTCTTTTATCTTAAATGCATTGCAGATTCGTGCTGACTAAATATGGTGTGATTTTGTCCACCTGTTCACACAGTGACCGGTAGCCGCTCTCCCTCAGCCGGTCCAGCTCAAAGGTCTCGCCCAGCAGAGGGTTGAAGGGTTTCCCTGTGCGGTGGACTGTGGTGGAGTAGGAGGAGACGGTAAAGGCCGCCACATAGCACAGCTGCTCAAGGGAGCTCTGGCATTTCGCCGCCTTGTCCAGGAGCTCGTAGTACTCCAAGTCCTCGGACAGACGCTGGAGCATGGAGATGGGCTCGTTGAAGTTCACCTGGGCAGTGAATGAAATGGGTTAGGGCAAGACGGATAGGGAGCTGAATTTAATTTTGGAACATCGTTCGTTGTTTCTATCGTCCTCGGTTCAGCACTTCGCGAAGGGGTTACAGTTACACATTTCTTACTGGCATGGGGATCTTAGAGAGCTCCTTCCCGATGCAGTTCTTCATGATACTCCAGAGGTTCAGCGAATAGTTGGGCTTGTCTGGGATTTTGGTCCGCCTCTTCCTCACTGGCTCCACCTCTAGGGACTGGGGAGATTCCGGATTGGACCCCAGTGACTGCTCGTCACAAAGCTACAGGGGGGGAATGAAGCCAATATATTTTGTATTTGGATACCCTCTACTATAAAGCAAGTTAATAACCATACATTTCATTAAAAGAAAAAAGTTTAACCTTAAACACAATGACAAACTCACAGATTGATCGTCCATTCCGGTCTCAGTGCTAAAACCACTGGCATTACTTCCAGACCTTCTGGGAGGAGGAGAAAAACAGAAATAGAGAAACAAAGAAAGACGAAGAAAACGACAGGAAAAAGAACAGGAATGGGAAAAGATTATGGGAAAATATTTTTTTATAATAACAATAATAATAATAACAAATAATAATAATAATAGTTATTTCAACTTATATAGCGCTTTACACAGTGAGGGGGAAAGCCCACCTCATCTACCACCAATTTGTACCACCAACTTAGGTGATGCATGGCAGCCATTTTGCATCAGAACGCTCACCACACATCAGCTATTAGGTGGAGAGATGAGTAGTTATATATGCCAATTAGGAAGGAGGGGGATTATTAGGTGGCCATGATTGAAGTGAGGTCTGTTTGGGAATTTAACCAAGAAAACGTGGTTAACACCCCTACTCTTACGATAATGGCCATGGGATTTTTAATAACCACTGAGTCAGGACACCCGTTTAACGTCGCATCCAAAAGACGGCACCCTAAGCAGGGCAGATGTCCCCATCACTACTCTGGGGCATTGGGAATGTTCTTTAGACCAGAGGGAAGATTGCCCCCTACTTGCCCTCCAACACCACTTCCAGCAGCATTGGTCTCCCATCCAGGGACTAACCAGGCCCAACCCTGCTTAGCTTTAGAAGCAAACCAGCAGTGGAATACAGGGTGCTATGCTGCTTTCATAAGATGTTTTGCAACTTGTATTGATAACACAAGGGAAGAGAAAAAAGAAATCAGTACAGACGAGCTGACCTATGATACTTGGGATCGGCAGGGACCGTGATGAACTCCCCCGGGTCCTCCATGGCATCAAAAAACTCGTTCTCGTCATCCTCGTCGCTTGCGTCGCCTTTCGCTGAGCCAGAACCTGGAAACATATGAGCAATATTAATACAAGCGGATTTGCTAAATTATCCAACATGTTTTTCTCATTAATGCCTCGTCTCCATTGTGAGGCCACCTAGGCTATACTAGGCGGTTCTAGGTAAGCTTCAAACCAGGCGTGGGGGGTTCGTATGTCTCCACTGCCTTCAGAGGAAAGTGGGCTCTGATGTCTTTCACAGGAAAAACATACTTCTGATGATTTTTACGATTTAAGACGGCGTCAGAAGATGACGTGCATCCAGAGCGACCTGTGACTGCCGACCGCGAAGCACTGTAGTAAAACAATCACGTAGAGCCAGAAGGGTGCATTTACAAAATGCAAGACATGGTTGATTTCGAGTTGCTTACATTTTCTTTTTTCGTTTGTGTTTACTTTTCTTTCTGAAGTCCAATGTGCACTTTCTATTCCATTCAATATTGTTGATATAACTGAAGTTTATATAGAGTTTATTGCAAGGCTACACTTTCAGTAATGACTACCTATACCCTTTGTACTTTAAATGTGGTGCCAGTTGAAACCCACACCAAAACACTAGTGTGACATCACCAGGGTATATACAGCAATCCTTGAGTTAAATTTAATACTTTTTAATACCTTTTTTACTACCTTCAGAATTTTTTTTAAAACCATCACGACACTGAATTACAAGTGTTAATCAGAGACCTTTCTATTATTTACACAGATTTTGACATATTTAACATGTCAAACAAAAAAGAATAGATTTAGAGACTGATGTTGACAACATATTGCACATATTTATTTCACTTAGTAAATAAAAATAAAACAAACTACAAACTGGCATCTTCTATGAACTGTTGCTGATTCACAAACTGGCATCCACTACATGACTGGTGTCAAACCGGTTCCATGGAGGGCCTAGTGTATGCAGGTTTTTGCTTTTAACTTGTACCGGGCTGATTTGAGTAGGTCACTAATTGGTTAGGATCTCCCCTCACCTGGCAGTCTAGGTCTTAATTGGGCTCTTTTTGAAGGGAAAGACCAAAAACCAGCATGCACGAGGCCCTCTGTGTAACCAGTTTGACACGTGTGCACTACATGAACTATGTACTTGTGCTATAGGCCTAATATGAACTTGTGGGCATAAATCCTATGGCAAGTGCCTTAATTCCATGGCCTTTTCCTCAATAGTTTTGTCCATTTTGACCAGTTCCTCTTTTTTCTCCTTGTGTCTCCTTCTAAGTCTCCTTCAAATCTGATGATGTACCCGTTTTTGTCTTTACCACATGTAAATTACTTCACGATGTCAGCGTCGGGAAACATTTCTTTAAACAGCTCTGAAATTCCTTCATTGGAGTTCAATGGATGGTGTTTAATTGCAGTGTTCAGACACCACACAGCCTCCGCGCGCAGTGTTGGTGGGGCCCATGGCCACCAGGAGGTCAGACTGGAGCCGTAGCGTAAGCCAGTAGCCCTTCAGTGGCACTAATTTGCGGCAGTGGTGGAGGTGCAGCCGCACAGACAGCTGAGATTGGTAGAATTAATTCAACTCTCTCCGAGCACGCATTCCATTTTTATGTTTAGTGGATTGCATATGCGACCGAAGTGCGTTAGCTCCCATCCAGTTGACAGTGATGTTTTTTTTACACACCGAACAATAAGCCTGCCTGTTATTTCCTACTACATGCCTGAGCCAGTCCTTTAACGCGGGGTCATTCACCCAGCTATCAGAAAACTTGCATTTGCCCATGAAGACGACTATGGTTGTCCAGTCGTTGAAGATATGCCTTGAAGCAAGTCTAAAATAAAACGTAAGCCAGCCACTTCTGTTGAGCGCGCAGTGTTCTGAGATAATGCAGAACGACCAGTGAATATGACGTCAGCATCAAACATAAGTTGAGACAGAGACGAAAGATCTTTGATTATGTGCCCAGATATGCTAAAGCCCATATTTAAACAAACTAACGCGAACGCAGATAAAATTTCAATCAGAATAGGACACCTGAGTCTGAAAAAATAATACCTAATTTGGAAAAAATAATACCTCTGAGACCACATTTAACACTTTTTATGGCCTTAAATTTGACAATTTTGATTTATCACTTTTTTATACTTTTTAAAACCCAGCGGACACCCTGATCACGTCTATGTTTTCACCGAGACCAATCAGCGATTTTGCCGACCTGGAACCAGGGATAAGACCGCCCAACGGTGCTGCCGGCATGAGCTTTCTAACGAGCCTGCCAGCCTGCAAAAAACCTGTGAAAGGTTCGAGTTCCAGAGTCGGGGAGAGGTAATCGAGACGCATCTAGAACATGGCGGAACTGTGAATCTCATGGTTCTACATGGTAATGGAGACGAGGCATATGTTTACCGGTTACAGGGCCAAGAGGTAAAGGTCACAGACCAAAGAGTTAACGTGGATGCCTTACTCTTGCTGTCCAGTGCAGGGTTGCTTTGGGAGGCGGGCAGCACCGTGGCCCCTCTGAAGGCCCTTTCCAGGTGGTTGTGTTGCTTGGCTAACTGCTCCAGGGTTTCCTCCAGTCGGATCCTCTGTTCCCGCTCAGAATACAAGGCTTTTTGCCACCGTTTGCTGTGTGCTTGGGCCAGGGCTAGGAAGTCTCTACACGCCTGGGATGGAAACATGGAAACCAACCAACAGGGAAACTAATTATGGAACGATTTATTTATTTAACTATTCATCTATACAAACTAAGACAAACTTAGCAAACACAGTATTGGTCTTGATGTAAACATTAATCATCATACTTTCCTATTGTAATTCTACGATGCTTTGTGAACAACAGAAAAACTCACATTGATCATAGCGTTGGAGGTGATGCGGAATAGCGTGGCTCTCTCAGTCACCTGGCGGATCTTGCCTTCCGTGTCGCCGCCCAGCCGCACCCCTTCCAGCTCTGACAGGGACCTGGGGGGGGGGGGGGCACAGCCAAGGAACATCAGTGCCAACAAGTCAGCCCATCCCTCATGTGTCTATTGTCAACATCATTTGTTTACTTCATTTGTTTATTTACTCAAGACTATTCTGTGGTCAAGACAATATTCTGGATGTCTCTATTCAAAACCTAGCATATCCCTGCTCAACCAGTTTTTCAAAGTTAAAACGGGATGGTTGGCCATTATATTGTTATATGGATGTAGGCAAACTACAACCTCAAAATATTTGGGCAGAAATCTGACCGAACACGAAAAGTCCAAGGATGGTTGAGATTTTTTAAGTCAATTCCAATCCCTGTGAATGACAAGTGAAGATGACGTTGTTATGCACTCCACCCTTAAATTTACCCCTTTAAAACGAGTCAAGCTGGTTTCACAATGAATGCACCTGGAACACTGTCGGCAATGGCTACAAGTCAATGATAATTAGAAGTTTAGTGGAAAGTCAGTTTCATTCCATTTAGGTATAAAAAAGACTTCTATCATGTGTTTTAATCAGCTGAGCTAGTGAAAAGTGAGTCCTAATTTGGAATAGATTTGTTCTTCTCTACACACAGGCATTGAGCCAGTTGGTTATTACGTTTATGTGAGGGATGGGTTTCACCCCTGACCTTTGCAGGGCCGAGCCGTGCTTGGCGATGAGGTCGTTGCAGGTGCTCAGGTCCTCCACCTTGCTGCCCAGCGTGCGTAGCGTGGACTGAACCTCAGAGTTTGAGTTTCTCGCCCCGCCGCCCTGTCCCGAGGTAGGGGGCGACGTGGGACACTCGTCACCTGAGTCATCTGATGGTGAAGAAGATATAATAATTCAGAATGCACTAATTGTAAGTGGGTTTTGTATAAGAGCTAAATGGACATCATGTGAAGAGCTAATATGAATGACAGTTTAATCTGTCAACTGTAGATATAAAGAAAAACCTTTCTTTAGGATGAGCGCACACACACACACACACACACACACACACACACACACACACACACACACACCAGACTCTGCCTGGTTGTGGACAGCCTTGGCCTTTGCCAGCTCCAGGGCTGTGATCCAGCGCTGCCGCTCCACCTCCGAGCTGGCCTTCAGGTGGTAGGTCTGAGCCCCACCGTTGGAGATCACAAAGTTGCACGAGTCCTCCACTGCGATGTTGGCCGTGGCCAGGTTGATCGTGCCCCGGCAAGTGTGGCCCATTTCCGCCTGGGTCCTTTGAAGAGAGAGAAGTGTAAAACATCTAATCTCTGGAAGACCAAAGATTTCACTGACAATAACGTCCCTTGAGGACTGTCTGAGTGACAACTGAAATTGACACTGACCAGTTCCCCTACCCTCTCGAGGGAACACCAGAGGTCTCACATATTTTTTTGCCTTTTATACCTGATTCAAATAGTAAAGGGCTTGACAATAATGTGACTAATTAAATCAGTTGTGGTTTATCAAGGTCTAAAGCTAAACTGTTCTGTTTCTACTGACCACCTTAAGCACAGAAATCGAACAACGTCCACGGACAGTTTACAGTGTGCTGTCTTTAGTTTTATCTTTCAAAAGTGCTCATTTAAAACGTAACCAAATAGTGACTTAATCAAATAAAAAAACCTGCTGACACTCTGGAATTGGTTTGTGATCTAAAAGAACCAGATGGAAATAAGCAAAATGGTAGAAACTAGACTTAATGAAAGCAAAGACAACAATTTAACAATGCCAACGGTCTGTGTTTGAAGTGAACACCAGAAAAAGACTAGAAAAAGACAAGAAACAAGTTAAAACGCTTAGACTGAATAAAGTATTAGTCAATTTGGTGCAGCTACAATGACCTTACTGGATGGCAGTACAAATAGATTAATTGAATGGACAACACTATTTGCTCTACATTCATTTTTCTTTCCATTCCATTAAGTAGAGGTGTCTGATTACAGCAAGTTTAACAAGGAGCATTATCATTACACCAGCAAAGACGAGGGTAGGGAAGTACTCATTTTACAAGTCAGGAAATAGAAAAACGCTGACTATGATGGACTGTCGTTACTAACACAGACTTTCTGGCTTGACAATCTATCACCACTGCAAAACTATTTTTGCACTCTAAGTTAAAGCTAGTTGAACGCATAAATCTTGACACAAAAAACAGGTTGGAAAAATAATTCTAAAATCAAACTGTGAATTGCTATTCGTACTCCTCACCCCACCCGATATTGACAGGCAAGACATAACGTTCACACAACACAAACAATTAATAATTAAAAGGTGTGCCAGGAGCGAGAGGTATGGTTTAGTGTACCACCCTCTGTCTGTCTCCCAGGTTCAATATAAGAGCAGGATTCATATTACACTGCCCAATATAAACATGTAAAGTATTCAGACACACCTCTCTTAGGCAAAAAAAAAAAAGATGAGTCATACAATATTGTGAACCAATATTAGTTTTATAGAGAAATACATTATGGCCTCTAGCTACCTTTATCTGTTAATCCGGTGCTCGCTTTAGTGCCATAACCTATACTGTAGGATAGACATGGGTTGATGACTACCACAAGCCACCGCAAATCGCCCAATTCTTACCTGTAGTAAGACAATAAACCGTTGCTCAAGACAAACCATCGTCGTTGGTAGCCCTTGATGTAATTAGTCCATTTGAATAGCCATCCTTTGTACGTGTCTCCGGCCGGAGTCGGAGTGGGTGCCTTGGGCTCCAACATTACTACAGCCCGAGGCTTCACAGTATGCTATTAGATGGGCCCTGAGAAATAAAAGTCGGTAGCTACGTAAACACGGCAACGACAAAACAAGAATAATGCATGTATAATGAGAATGTGTACAGTATTGTATAACTAGATTAAGACCACGCTAGCTGGCAGTACAGTCCATTAAAGACGGAACAGCTGGAAAACTCAGTGCAGTCAGAAACAGTCTACAGTACTGTACTGTACTGTACTGTACATGTCCTGTACTAACTCAGCTACCAGGTTAACAGCTGTTTACACGGACTGATAAAGACAGCATCCGCTATGGAGGTATTAGCAATGCAGCTCCTCTCCGCTGTACATTTAATGTGCTACTCGGTAAACCCACTGCTGACCATAGTGATGCTAACACAACTAGCTAGCAGCTAACATCCATGTAGCTATGTGGCTAAGAAGTTGTAGCTGAGCTAACGATGTTCTCGTCCTGCCAAATCGATTTACATTTCCATGCAAATGTTGACACAAAACTGCGTTTTGTTGAGATAAACTTTTTACGTAGGTAGTAATACTACTGACATGACCTTACACGTCACATTACTGTCAGTGGACCTGCAGCAAAACCGCGTAACTACCGGCCTAAAACACAACACAGCCTGGCGCTGAAGTGCAACATCACACCGGACTGACGACAATGACACTGACAGACCGACGAATCAACCTTACTGTGACCACTGAACGAAAACTGACGCTTTAAGACTCCAACTGCCCGTGTCCACGTAAACAAGCCTTTTATATTGTATTATTGGCTGCTAAACGACCTAGCTGTACAACCAACCTGTGTCAGTATACCCAGTCAAATCTGACGCAATTTCCTTGCTACCTTGACAACTTCAACATCCGCGAATGTCTGACTGGGAATTTGTTTTGCATTAATAACATGAATAAATATTCCAGTACAGTAGCTAACGTTAGCTATGGAATTTGAAGCTTATGCAATCAAGTTACAAAATTTAAAACATAACTCTTGATTAGGCATCAACTATCAATACCTCAAATTTCTAGTTGTTTGTTTGACTTCCGTTGGAAAAATTTGTAAACATACCTCTTATCGCACATATCAGTTTTCCTTACCCAAACATGTTCTGAGGGCAGAAACAATTATGATTGGTTCGCTCGAATAGCCAATCACAGCACAGAAGAGGCGGGAGGTCATTAGCATTTTCGAATTTGAGCTGGCAACGTATGTTACTAACACCTAGTGCGCGCACCATCAATCAGACAGCAGCGCGCTATTCGTGAAAAGATTA
>JACXGM010007118.1:6557-31400 GCA_016801145.1 Umbra pygmaea | reverse complement strand
ATTACTATAGTGTCATATAGGACTGTAGACATACTGTAGGATGTGTGATTACTATAGTGTCATATAGGATTATAGACATACTGTAGGATGTGTTATTACTATAGTGTCATATAGGACTGTAGACATACTGTAGGATGTGTTATTACTATAGTGTCATATAGGATTATAGACATACTGTAGGATGTGTGATTACTATAGTGTCATATAGGATTTTAGACATACTGTAGGATGTGTTATTACTATAGTGTCATATAGGACTGTAGACATACTGTAGGATGTGTGATTACTATAGTGTCATATAGGACTGTAGACATACTGTAGGATGTGTGTTTACTATAGTGTCATATGGGACTGTAGACATAATGTAAGTCTGAGCTCTGCAATGAGAGCATTTACTCAAATGTGTCCTGTCACTTTTACCAAGAATACAGTTTGGCTTTATCTTTCTTTTCTTAAATGCAGTTACCTGCTTCTGAAGCAATACACATATTAATATAATAATACTTTGTTGTACTGTGATGATTTATTGTATCATATAAGACATTGTGCACCTACAGTTAATTAAATGATATTTCTAGGAAGTCTCTTCTGGTGTTTTTGGTGAGACTTGTCTTTCATTTTAGACAGCAATGGGGCATTATAGTAACAGGTTGATTTGTGCAAAGGCCCAGGGTGTTAATCTAAAACACTAATTATTTAAAATTATTAAAATAAAATGTTTTAGCTCTGGATAGAGAGCCAAAATGATGCCCTGAAATTCACTGTAAAACATTTGAAGGGCTACTTTACAAATAGGATGCTGTACAAAAACATTTGTTTGACAAAATACTTTAACACAGAAAACCTAGCTTTTAAGATATTACATTTTCTGTTAATCCAATTAACCTCATTTCACTACAGAAATATTACTGTGTCCTTCAGTTATTTGATAGATCAAAATGAAATTCCTGATCCAAACACCCAATTATTTGTAAATGAAAATCATGGAAATTGTCAGGGGTGTTTAAACTTTTGCATATGACTGTATGTCTTAAATAATTTATTTATCTTAAATCAATTTTTTTATCATAGTTTGTTTAATTGATTCCTGGAGTGTGCGTCTTTCTTTGATTTTGTTGATTGTTTGTGTCCGATGGACAGCACCGCGCCAGAATTTAGCTTTTCCTTTTTAATTGATTCCCAAAATATCATTCTAAATGAACACACTTTTACTTCTTTAAACATAACATTACCTCTGCAGACAGCAACAATGCAATTACACAATCGGTAATAGACACAATGTCTCATATCATATACAGTAGGACATTTGTGAGAATATAAAGTACTGTATGGATTGGTTCATAACTAGTACCACTGTCATTAGAGCTTTTCAGATGCAATGTTCTGGCCCACTGTAGCCCAGGTACTGTAGAACACCACACCATGCCTACACATGGCAGAAATCTTTTATATCACTCTTTCTCTGTTGCCTTATCGACCCCTCATCAGCTTTTACAAGGAAGGAGCTACAGGGAGAGCCCAGGAGATATTCCCACCTGTTCTTATTTATTCACATATACATTTCTGTATTTATTTATGACTGCTTGCTCAACCTCAGTTGCAGGCTGTCTGTAGCATACAAACACAAATCTGCCTCAAAACCAGGTGCGATTTCTTTAAGACTGCAAGGGAAGCTCGGCTTCTCCTAAAATGTCAAAAAATGTATGGTCAAATATGTACTATTGTGTTAACATTTTATTGACAAAAAATGTGTTAGAACATGTTCATCTCGAAGATGATTTTGTTCAGAATCAGCTACATGTAGCAGGTCGACTGACTCGATTTCCTTCTCCTACATTCCCGTAACGTCACAGTGCATTTCCTTGTTGAAGCCTGGCATCCATGGACTTCAATGGGGCTGCTTTGATCAGTTTTTTTTTGTGCTTCGAGACTAGACGGTCATTGGATAAATACTGCGATTATGTCCCGCCCACTGACGCTCAGCGTCTCTGGGGGTGAATGGAGGAGTGGGCTGGCCTGGACTCTGGGCTTCTGCGTGATGATTAGAGGGTCTGTCGAAAGTCTGCATCTCCTTTTGATTGACAGCGATTTTGTACTATAAAAAGTTCCTGAAGCTATTCAAGCTCAGTCCCATTGCAGATTTTGCAAGTGTAGTCGAAAGTCAAACTGCTGCAACTTATTTCTTGGTATTTGCTTGGTGAAATTGCTAGCCAATTTTCATCATACATTTCATACAATTATACACCACATTCCTTGTTTCAGTTTAACCTAATTCCCAATTTTTTTTAAAAGGAACCTAGGGCAGAATTTATGTATAAATAAATGGAAAATGTTTATGATGTAGGCCTACAATGAGCTTTTCCCTCTTTGGAAGACCATCAGCCACTACTGCTCAAAACAGAACATTTGCAGAAATCCATTTTCTATGTGTCTGTAGTTTTGGTTTCTTGTCAAACAATCTTACATAGGTGCAATGACTAAGGACTTTTCAGCAATGTTATTGTGCCATGCTCTGGCCCTCAGCAACCAGCCACCTGCCCCACAAAGACAAAATGCAGCATTGCTACAACATCAAGACACCTCCTGAATGCTAACAGCTAATTAATGCTAACACTCATTTCCCTTCCACTCAGATGCTTACCACCTAGTGCATAAATGTATTTTGACTTAAGTAGATCCCATATGTTGTGCAGCAGTGGCAGCAACTTTACCGTAACATTGTGAATATGTGAAACTGTGATTCTGAATGAAAGTCTGTGCTGTCAAGAAATATAAACAGAGTCCCAACAATGTTGTCATCCTAGAGATGAGTAGAATTTAAAGACCATGTGACTGAAGGAATCCTGGTTTGATTGTCTTTGTTGCTATAATAGGAAGCACTCAGAGTGTACTGTACTTTCAATGCTGAATTATAGGAGGTAATATCAGAGAGCCTTTGTAAGCATCTGGTCTCAGTCTGTCAGTCCTGTAGGCGGGATCAGGTGTAGATGATGGACGGGGTATTCACTAGTGTAGGGATAAGCCCAGAATTATTTGATTGTGACCAGCGTGCGGCCCAGGTGATAAGACAGGAGCTAATGCCATTCTTAGCTGGCCGCCCCACACAACCAATTCAAGAGGGAGAACTGAGTCAGCTAATTCTTAACCACTCCCCCCTTCTCCCCACCTTCCCATGTCCATCCCTTAAAACCCTCAGCACAGATAATGACCTTGGCTGGGCCCCCGTCTGAGTGTTTAGGGGTGGGGGCAGGGCGGTAATATGGGCTAATTATGAGCACTAACGATTCCCTTGCTTGCACAGCTTAGCACTGCTACCTTGGGATAACAACCCAGTAGCCTCAGAAAGAAGTTCAGAGTAGTATTATCATGATCACTTTGATTGATAGAGACCAGTTCAGTTTACTGCATTATTACTGGTACTATGATCACTTTGATTGATAGAGACCAGTTCAGTTAACTGTGGTATTACTACGATCACTTGGACTGATAGAGATCCAGTCAATCTACTGTAGTATTACTACGATCACTTTGAGTGATTAGAGACAAGGTCAGTTTACTGTAGTATTACCGGTACTATGATCACTTTGAGTGATTGAGACCATGTCAGGTGGCTTAGTGGAGTGCAGATCTGTGATTTTCTTTTCACACGGTCCATTTAGCATTAGTACACAACAGTCTCACAATGAAACTAATTAAACCTCAACTAGGGTTTTATTTTTATTTCAACTTTGGTTTAGGGTTAGTCTGAATAGTGCCACTAACAGTTTGATGTCAGGGCATGACACAATTATCATTTGATGTGGAGCTTTTCTTGTTTCGAGTTAAGGGTCATCAATTCCCATAGACCGACAAGTGACTGGTAACCCAACAAGTTAGAATCAGAATATCATAATATATTCCCCAGCTTCTGTTCCACAGAATGTAGAGCATGGCACCTTGGTTTTGGAGTGCCATGGCCTGTATAAACGCTCTTCTTACAGTACATTGAGCCCCTCCACACTCTCATTCTGGGTAGCAATAATGATCCTGGAACATCCTGTATATGGGACCTTATGTCTCCTGTTTATTTCTTAGGAATTTGTTACAACTTGAATACAACCTTAATTTAAACACATTCAGTTGTAGTTGATGCTCCAATAGCAAGAAAACATGGGAAAAGTATTTAATATAAGAACATGTATCTTTAGATGACTTCTGTATTTGGTATTTTTTTAATAAGAAGAAAGTTTAGTATGTACAACTCAGCCTATAATACCAAACTTTTTTGAATGTTTTCAAAATCACACTATTCACCCGTGGCCATTTAGTGACAGAACGATTTGTCTGGAACAGACCTCAAATGCTAATCGCCTATTTTCCATTAATATGTCCTTTAATGCGATCAGATCACTAATCAGATTGCTTGGAAGGACCCCCATGTCACAGTGTCCGTAGGTCCTGCTGCTAGGTGAGCGGGGCTGCTAGGACATTGGATGTGGTGAGCTGAAACAGATAGCTTTTATTTAATGTATTTTCTGCATCAATTTGTTGGTTCCAACGTACCAACAAAAAAAAATTAAGGGACCAATGCAAAATCAACAGTGTCTCTGGTTTTTTACTATTGATGAGTTTTTGTTTTATTCCATGAAACGCTGAACATATTTCTCCGGAATTCCAAATAGAAATATTGACATCCAGAGCATTTATTTGCAGAAAAAAAGGTAAATTTTTCAAAGCTTTGTGAGATAATAGGCTTTGATCCTCTCTTAAAGTAACAGAAAAAATGCAGTGTTATAAATAATGCAAAGAAAATAAGTTTGTATTAATTTTTTAACAACACAATACTAATGTTTTTACTAAGGAATAGTTCAGACATCAATATTTGGTGGAATAACATTAATTCTATAATAATTATAATTGGCTTTCATGCATCTTGGCATGCTCTCCACCAGTCTTTCACATTGATGTTGGGTGACTTTATGCCACTCCTGGCAAAATAATTCAGTGACTACAGCAACATTTTCAAGTTTGCTCGGGAAGAGACAAAATAATTTATATATTGTTTGTATTTACATTGTCATGACTCAAGATGGCAATTGTGCGTTTGTAGGTGTTTCATTCAAAACGTCTTGAGCTGGGTGCACTCGGAAACCAGCCCAGCCCATTGACCTACGCATGAAGAATTTCTCTCAATACACTTTTCTCCTGGGGTTTTTGAAATTCCACAGGTGGCATCTTTTGAAATCTTCTCTTGCACTAACTCCAGAGGTCACATGTAATTAGAGAGAGACCTGCAAGTTTACACACTGCAATTGTGTCTCGTCCTGAGCAGTGCTCCAGCTGATTCGGAAAATTTTGCTGAAATCTATTGGTCTGTAAATCCATCCTCACATCAGGGTCATTATTTATGGATGGTGTTGGTCTATTAAATTCTTCCATTGAGGAGTGAGGTAAGGAGGGTGGATGACCAGGGGGTTCAGTTCAGGATGCCATGGATGAGGTAAGGAGGGTGGATGACCAGGGGGTTAAGTTCAGGATGCCATGGATGAGGTAAGGAGGGTGGATGACCAGGGGGTTCAGTTCAGAATGCCATGGATGAGTTAAAGAGGGTGGATGACAAGGGGGTTCAGTTCAGGATGCCATGGATGAGGTAATGAGGGTGGATCACCAGGGGGTTCAGTTCAATATGTCATGAATGATGTATGGAGGGTGGATGACCAGGGTGTTCAGTTCAATATGTCATGGGTGAGGTAAGGAGGGTGGACGACCAGGGGGTTCAGTTCAGGGTGCCATGGGTTAGTTAAGGTACCTTAAATGCAATCATAATTTATATTAACAGGTGAAGTGAAATAACACTTCGGAAACGTACACGTGTAAGAATTTATTTTTGTTAGATTTTTTTACGAACATCTCAAGACTTCCTGGTGCCTTCAAGTACTTTTTTCTCCTCATCTTTTTTGCTACATCCTGCTTTCTCCTGGCTCTCACATCAGAGATTCTTCCTGCCTGCTCCCGTTAACAACTGAGGTTTTAAGGATATAATAATAATAATAATATTTATTATTATTATAATAATAATAATATTTGCCTGTACTTGTAACGTTAAGAACTGAACATCACTGCAGTTCCACATCACGTAAAGCTACGTTCATCCTCTGATCCTTTGATTGGATGAAAAACATGTCAGTTTATATTTTAACAATTCAGATCGATCGGATGACATCCTCCACTTTGCATCTTAATTACTGTGTAAGTCTATGGAATGAAGGTGGGCCAACGAGTAGCCACATTCTATATAATGGAAGCATAGCTTAGAGGAGGATTATGAATTTCCATTCTCCGGCTATTCTAGTTTCTACCAGAGAGTGTGGTGTCTTCCCTACTAAATACCACAAAAAAAATGTTTTTTTATCATAAAATTCTATAAAAAAATTAAACTTTTTACGTTTTATTCATACAATTTTTTATTAAATATACTAGGGAGGATGATCCCTTCCTCCCTGATGAGTCTCCACTGGTAGGCAGGCAGGTGTGGTCAGTGTATGGTTGAAAAGCATGTACGGTATATAGTTTTATCAGGGTTTAGGAGCACTTGGAGATCTCGGAAGGATTGTTTGATGTCATTGAAACTCTTTTGGAGGTTAGATAATACTGTGTTCAATGAAGGGCCAGATGTGTTTATAGTAAAATTGTGTTTTCTGCGTAGAGGTGAATCATGGAATCACCAGCAGTAAGAGCAAATCATAAAATGATTGAGTTAAGTTACAAATTTGTTTTAGTTGATTTTCTAAGCTTCCTGTTTTATTTGGATGGCATACATTGTGCTGGTTACTAGGCTGTGTTTCTACTCTGTGTCCTGTTGGAAATGGATGTTCCATGTTAAACCGCATGTGACAACTTTTTTCTTGTTCTGTGTGTGTGTTTCAGTCGCGACAGTGACCTATCTACAATCATTTCCAACCTTCACCACACCAGGCAGCACGGCATGCCCGAAGGCCAGCCCAACACCCACCGTAGCACCAACACAGCACACACAGGTAGGATACCACCTTGCTGGAGCGGGACGTCTCTCTCCCTCTCCCTCTCCCTCGCGCTCTCTCTCTCTCTCTCTCTCTCTCTCTCTCTCTCTCTCTCTCTCTCTCTCTCTCTCTCTCTCTATCTCTCGCTCTCTCTCTCTCCTTCCTTTGGCACGTTGGGTCTAGGGGGCTTTGCTGAGATTAGTGGGAAGGCCTTGTACACCCTCGTGGTTAAGGTGAGAAACATCAGGCAACTAGCGGGGGTCAGGGGCACCAGTGGCAGGAGATTCTAGGGCCTGATGGGATGGATGGATATAGGTGGCGGGTTCTGTATAAGTTTCCGGCCCCCAAAATGTCGGGGGATCTGCAGTGGAGGATCCTCCACGGTGCCCTGGCCACTAACAGCTGGCTTGCGTGGGTGGATCCCGGGGTGGGGGAGGAGTGTCCTTTTCTGTGGACTGAGTGAAACCGTCCAGCGTGCGTTTTCTGTTTGTGACAGGCTGATGTAATTGACTACCTTATTAGGAACTGTATGTGAACAGTTTTTGTAATGGGGCCCAGGTATTTCAAGGAAATTAGCACAACTTGTGTTTTGATACATTTTTTGTTTGCTCAGGCTAAACTGGCAATTTGGCTGACCAGGAGAAAAAAGATATGGGGGGTGGGGGTGATAGACCCACTGTTATTATTTAAATGGATGGTCTCTGCACGTATTAGAGTGTATTGTAATTTGTTTTTTATAAGCTTACAAATAATGTAGAGTAATTTCAGGAAGTTTGGGGAATCAGAGGTGCTGTCTGTGTGGTGGGACATGAGGGGGTTGAGTTCGTTCTGTGATGTACTTGATGGTTTGTCTGCATTGTGATGTCTGGTGCTATGATGACTGTGTTATGGTGTGATGTCCTGTTTTTACAGGTTCAGGGTCAATGGGCTGTGTTATGGTCCAGTGTGGTGATACATGTTAAATAAGCAGTTGTACAGTATATGTTTTGGGACTGATGATGTTGGTGGTATGTGTTGGAGTTGTACGACAGTTCCAGTTAAGACCCTTATCATCGGCCACTGTTTCATTAGTTATCGTTCCGAATTTGACTTATTGGTGGATATTTAAGCTTTTATATGTATCTAAGGGTCACAGTATTACAGTAATAACATTTAACTAGTGTTAGCCACAAAGTTGGCCAAAAGGTACAGTAGGCTACAGTGTACGTTTACATTATTTACATAACAGAATTCTTCATGTGTAGGTCAATGTCTGTGCTGGTTTCTATATGTGAAGTGCTCATGCTCCAGCTCGAGATATCTTGCAGGACATCCTATGACACATCCACAATTCGGTGATTGCCGTCACGAGACATGACAATTTTCGCGATCTAAATAGACCCATAGTTTGGAAGGGACATTCTTAGAGTGCAAGGGCTACCCACTCAATCTAGTTGTTTAGTTTACTTTTTTTTCCCATTTTCTCCTCTCCCAATTGTTCTTGTCAAAATTTTCTCCATTAACTCTGCTACGTCTAATTTTTCCCCACTAACTCCGCTACGTCTAATTTTTCTCCACTAACTCCGCTACGTCAAATTTTTCTCCACTAACTCCGCTACGTCAAATTTTTCTTCACTAACTCCGCTACGTCTAATTTTTCTCCACTAATTCTGCTACGTTTAATTTTTCTCCACTAACTCCGCTACGTCTAATTTTTCTCCACTAACTCCGCTATGTCTAATTTTTCTCCACTAACTCCGCTACGTCTAATTTTTCTCCACTAACTCCGCTACGTCGGCAGCTCTGCAGACCCCTCGACAGATGAGGGATGATGAAGGCCGCTCACACGGTTCACCCATCCACGTGTTGCCGAGCCCCAGATTCTTGTCGCCAACATGGAAGTTTTTAGTCAGATCATGTACCAGATGATTACACTCACCAACTATACTCCTGTGATTTTTATTTACAGACGCCCAATCAGCACACAGGGGGTTACTGGAGAACGACGGGGCACTTATCTATCCCAAATACCGGGCAGCGCTACGCCAATTTGTGCTGCCTTGTACTGGAGTCCCGGGCTAAGTTGGAGAAGCCTTAGTCAGGTTCCAACCACTGACTATCGTGGCGTAGTTTGTCGGAACCCCACATATTTTTTCTATTATTTTATGGGCATATACAGTCATATGCAAAAGTTTAAGCACCCCTGACAATTTCCATGATTTTCATTTATAAAAAATTGGGTGTTATTAAATTATTCTGTCAAATAACTGAAGGACACAGTAATATTCTAGTAGTGAAATTTGGTTTATTGGATTAACAGGAAATGTGCAATATGCATCAAAATGAAATTAGACAGGTGCATAAATGTGGGCACCCCAAAGGAAATATCACATCAATATTTAGTTGAGCCTCCTTTAGCAGAAATAACAGCCTCTAGACACTTCCTATAGTCTGTAATGAGTGTCTAGATTCTGGATGAAGGTATTTTGGACCATTCCTCCTTGCAGAACATCTCCAGTTCAGCTGAGTTTGATGGTTCTCAAGCATGGACAGCCTGCTTCAAATCACCCCACAGATTTTCAATGATTTTCAGGTCTGTGGACTGGGATGGCCATTCCAAAACATTATACTTGTTCCTCTGCTTAAGTGCCAGAGTATACTTTGAGCAGTGTTTTAGGTCATTGTCTTGTTGAAATATCTAGCTTCAGCGTAACTTCAACTTTGTGACTGATTCCTTGAGTGGAATCCATGCAACCCTCAACTTTAACAAGATTCCCAGTACCGGCACTGGCCACACAGCCCCACAGCATGATGGAAACTCCACCAAATTTTACTGTGGGTAGCCACCTTAAATACCTTTTCTCATGATTGGATGCACATGTCTATGAAGTGAGCTCACCAAACCAATTGTGTATTCCAATTAATCAGTGCTAGGTAGTTACAGGTATTCAAATCAACAAAATGACAAGGGTACCTCATTTTATGCACCTGTCTAATTTCGTTTTGATGCATATTGCATATTTTCTGTTAATCCAATGAACCTCAGTTCACTACTGAAATGAGGTGTCCTTCAGTTATTTGATAGATCAAAATGAAATTGCTGATCCAAACACCCAATAATTTATGAATGAAAATCATGGAAATTGTCAGGGGTGCCTAAACTTTTGCATATGATAAATATAATGTTGCTGACATTTTGCAGTTCCATTTACTGTGTCATACAACAAAACATAATTTACTGATTGGACAGTGCTTCATCAGCCTCTGGACACTCAACCCTCTTCATTCCATTAGAGGGACAAATGTGGCATAATCACCCTAAAATCCAACACCTTGTCCACTATTATATCCGGTTAGTAGCTTAATTGGCCATACGGTAGATAATGCAGAGAAATGAGTGGGAGGGGGTCTACCTATCGCTCCTCAATTGGGTGGGGGACTAGGGTGTTAAAGTCTCTGTATTTAGACCCCAGTTTGGGCCGGATTTTCCATAAAGACCTGTCTAATCGGCCGCTAAGCTTAATGGAGAAATCAGCCTGTGAATAGTAATGTTAATGGAGGAAGACATAAAGGGGGAGATGAGTGGGGCAGGGGTGAGGACACAGGGGCCTGTGCCGGAGGGGGCCTCGGCCTAAAGTCTGTCAGTTTGAGCATTACAGGGAGATTTAACTGGGTGGCTAAGCGGCTCGCTGTGTGTCTGTAAACAAGGCCAATCCCATCAGCCACTGGCTCGGCTTCTGTCTGCCAGGGAAGTTAGAGAGAAACACATACAAATAAATGTATACAAACACACACACACACACCAACACACACACATAGCCAAAGGAAGGTGATAGGACTTATACTTATATACTTATACTATACTGTTCAGGCTGGGTGAATTAATGAAATTGCTTTATTACTTGAAAGTTGATCAACTTTCATGTAACCTGTGAATAGTTTGGTTCTTTTTTGTCTCTTTTGTTTCTAAATCAATCATGACTGAGGTATAATGACATTATTGCACTACACTGTAAAAAATATCTCTATTATATCTTTGAAAAACAGTAAAAAGCACTGGTAATTTGTTGCCAGTACATAAACCTATTATTTTACGGACATTTCCTTCAAGACAATAACAGAAAATATTTTATTAACACAGTAGATGTACAAGTAATAGCAGCTCTGCATGTTAACGGACATTTACTGTGTTTATAAAGTATTTTCTGTTATTGTCTTGATGGAAACGTAGGTAAAATAATATATATATATATATATATAAAAAATAGTATATTTATATCATAAGTGCTAACTGCTCTGTTTTCTGCCTGTCAGGCTTTACTGAGCTCATCACTCTCAGGTTCGAACTCCAGCATGTGGCTCTAGAAACAGAGAGAAGAAGAGATGGAAATAGAAAACTAGGGGAGGCATAGAAAGCATGTGAGCCACAGAGAGAGAGAGGGGGGTGGTTTACTGGAGAAAAAGTCAGAAGAGAGAAAGAGAGACAGAAGGAGATAGATGAATGACTATGGCGCTGGTATCAGGGGAGGGCAGACGGCGGCTGTGGCGGCGGGCGGCGGCGTGTGTGTGTGTGGGTCAGAGGAAAGGGAAGCAGGCTGCTGGGTCGTCTCTGTGCCGGAGTGGGCCGTTAATTAAATCTGAGAGACAGACAGGAGCCCCCCCACCCTCCCAACCTCCCAGGCCCCTGGCTACTCTGGGGTTGTTGGGGGGGGGGCAGGGCGCCGGGCTGAGCGTCTGGCTGCCTGTGGAAACTGTAAACCGTGGCTCTGCGGTCAGACCAGAGAGACTAACGGGCGGATAAGGTGTTTTTTGGATCGCTTTTTTTCTCTTCTCTCCCTTCATTCAGACTCCCGGAGGCAGTTAAAGTGTAGATGATGATAGTGTGTTTGGGTGTGTGGGTGTGTGTGTCTTGGGTGTGTGTGTTTGTGTGTGTGGGTGTGTGTGTCTTGGGTGTGTGTGTTTGTGTGTGTGGGTGTGTGTGTCTTGGGTGTGTGTGTTTGTGTGTGCGGGTTTGTAGAGGATTTACCTTCTGATTAGGACCAAAAATCTCAACAAGAAAAGCAAAACAGACATTTTGGGGTTAGGGGTTTTGGTTAGTGTTAAAAACTGCAATTGCGGTTAGGGTTGAAATTGTAGTTAGAATAACGTTTATGTTATTTGGGGTTAGGGTTCGGTTAGGGGTTATGGGTTACGGAAAATAGGATTAACAATGGGAATAATTCTTGGAGTCTCTACAAGCATTGTTCAACAGAAATGTGTGTTCGTACTTTCTCCTCTGCCTTAACAAAAAATCACCAAAAGTCCTGATATTATTTGAATGTTAGGCGATTCTGAGTCGTAAGTCCAAGTCACTAATGGTGGAGTACAAGTAGAGTCAAGAGTCATCAAAAAGTATTATCAAGTCAGACTCAAGTCTGAGTCCTGAAATTGAGTACTACAATACTTCCCGTAGCTGTCATTTTCAGCTAAATATGTAATCTATAGATTGTTATTTTGAAATAAATTGATCTTGAACTAATGTTACTATGTTTATTTCCTATGTTCTAAAGCTGTGGGAAATGGTGACAACATGAACAAAGGCTCCAATACCACCAATACTAAATCATTTTTCAAGCTTAAATCTCTCACTGTCATGGTGCTGGTCTGTCCATGTGCTCCAAAAGAAATTGTGTAATTCAAAATGTAGTTAGCAACTATTGTTCATTTTTATTTTCTTGTTTACATTATTTTAGTTTAGACTGCACTGTTTGTTGATGCCCCAAACATTCAGAAAAGTCCTCAGAGTGGCAAAACAAGTATGGGGAAAGTTGTTCTCAACCAATTCATTTAAAAAGAACAAAGTATAGACATCATTATCATGGCATTAAGCACACGAAAACAGCTTTTTGACCCTAAACAGTGAACCTATCCCTTAACCCTACCGGTGACACCTAACTGCTACCTTAAACCTTTTGCTTAATCTCAGCCTCGCAAGATCTTGCAAGTACAGTAAAACCATGACACACACAGATCACTGACATTCAGATGCTGAACCCACCCAGCCCTCTCCAATAAATGAATGGCTTATTTTAGCCTTATTCTTCCTCTTCAGTCATCCCACTACTAATCTCTGCTCTCTCTTTCTCTCTCTCTCTCTCCCCCCCCCCCCTCTCCATCTCTCTCTCTCTCTCCATCTCTCTCTCTCTCCCTCCTCCATCCCTCTCCAATGTGTGCTGTATGTTTATGTGTGCACTGTTTGTCTGTCTGTGTGCTTGTTTGTCTGTGTGTGGTTGTGCTGTGTTTTTGTGTGCGTGTGCATTGTCTGTGTGTGCTGTGTGCGTGTGTGCCCTGTGTATGTGCATGTCTGTGTGTGTGGGTGGGTGGGTGTGTGTGTGCGTGTGTCTGTGTGTGCATGTGTGCTGTGTCTGTTTTTGTGTGTGTGTGTGTGTGTGTGTGTGTGTGTGGCGTAGTGGTGGCGGTGATGCATCCTCTCTCAGTATGAACGGAAGCTCTTCTCAGCCTCTCTCCTTCCCTCCCGCTGGTCGGTCCGTAGCCAATCAATGAGAGGCTTTCAGGGCCGGCACACAGAGGAGATCAATAAGTTATTAGCACCATTCTGTCAGCTGTAATGTGGAGATTGATCGGGATGCTGCGGCTGCTGGTCCACCCCTTCCACAGCCCCCCACCCCCCCACCACACCCCCCATGCCCAATTTACCCCCCCCAGCCTGATAAAGATGACAGATTAACAGAATAAGGGGGGAATTAAGGAGTCTGGCTGTCTGAGCTGTCAGCACCCTCCACGGCTAGTAAAGTGAGAGAGAAAGAGGAAAGGAGAAGTAGAAAGAAGGGATGAGCACATGAGGAGACGAAGAGAGAGAGAGAGATAGAGGTCGGGGGAGTTCCCTGTGGTAGCTTGACAGCCTCGCTGGTAGATAATGTAGCTGGTTATGCTAGGCTAGCTCTTTCCGTTTCAGCGTGCTTCTCTTGTTTCTTAGTTTGTCTCTGTTCTTTTTCCTTCTTCTCTGTATTTTTAACCCTTATACACAAATCCATGATGTTTCCCATATGAATAGCAGGGGTCATTTTTCTTGATTGGAATAAAAATGGCGAATCCAATGGATAGTAAAAAGGCACCCAATATGCTTTGCTACTTTAAGTAGAGGGAGTTCTGCATTTCACGGCTTATTAAAGTTTTGGTTAAAACGTCCCTGATTGGCTAGCAGTTAGCTTGTAGTTGCATTTCATTTCCTCCACAGGCCTACCATTGTTTAATACAGAGATATTTGCAGAACAACCAAGTGATTGACGTCCATACTGCTCATATGCAGCTACTGTATGATCCTGCAGGCTGCCATTAGTAATAAGCATTATGCTCAGGTAGGAGACTAGAGAGTTGAAAGTTTACTTTGACTGTTTTTTAGCTGTTAGATTTTCTTCTTCTTAGGCATCCAGTTTAACTCAGATCACTAGTTCACTTCATGCTGTGTTTTCAGGACCACCAAATGACAGTGTGTCGCAACTAGCAATTCCTCCAGTTAAATAGTGACCGTTAGGATTCAGTGAAAGACACAGAGGAGAATTTCCATACCAGAATCATTGGTCATTCAACATCCTATTGCAAACTCTCTTTTGATATCTAATGTGTCAATTAATGTTGAGTTTACACAATGAAGTTTTAGAATGACATCCAAATGGTTAAGATTAGGTTTTTGGATAGATTCTAAAACCTAATAAGTATAAAAAAAGCTATCTATGACTGGTATGCTCTGATCCTTGGAGTCCTAACTTACTATTTATTTTAATTACCTTTAAAGCACTAACCTAAATGATGGAAATAATGCTTACTGTTGCCCCCAGTGGTCAGTGTTGATTGCATATTCAATGCCCTGGCCAGCTGGATGACGTCGGATGTTGCCGTGTGCCTGGTGGTAACTCTGCGTTATCAGCATTGGTGGTGGGAGTTAAGGATTTAGAATTTGCTCTACTAGAGCTCAGGCTGGTTTAAGGCAGTTTTGTTGTTGAATAGAAGCGCCAACGCTTTAAAAAGAACCATTTAATTGGCTTTAAAAGCTTTCTGCCTTAAAATCTCTGACCCTGAGGCAATGGCTCAGGAGAGACTCCATCTAGTGTGAAGTCAGAAAAGTGTGTGTGTGTATGTGTGTGTCTGTGTATGTGTGTGTGCATTTGTCCGCATGCTTGCATGTGCCTGTGCATGCGAATGTGTGTTTAAATATCAGCACAGTCTTTGTTTAAGCATATTTCTGGGCAGAAAGTATAAATAGTGTGGAATAATGAGTTATGGTTAGTCTGGATTCATGGGTTAGGGTTAATCTGGAATTTTGGGTTAGGGTTATTCCATAAACTTGGGCATCCCATCGTTTTAGTTGTGGTCTAATAAGTGACACTTCTCTCACTCCCTCTCTCTCTCTCTCTCTCTCTCTCTGGGGAGGGGTAGGGAGTGGATCTCCTCATGCCTGGAGAGGAAACATCAAACAGGGGTATCATTAGTGAACCTCTTCTCGCCGGCACCAGAGCTTCTCTCTTCCACAAACCAAACAAAAGCCTCCAACACCCCAACTCTGCCACTCCAAGGACTTTCATGCACAGGCTTGTTTCATCTGTCTCTTTCCGTCTCTCCTGTCCTCTCTTTATGCTCCCTCTCTCTCCTGCTCCTCTTGACTCTCTTTCTTGTTAAAGAGAGGTGCAAAACAATGACGGGTAGTGTAAGGTTAAAGGTCAAGGATTAGAATTTCTGAGTTCAAGGTTGGCCCCTGAATTGAGGACCCTGCCTCATTTTCAAAGCACAGAGGACATGCAAGATGGCTCAGTGGTTATCTAGTCAGACTTGGGAATCGGAAGGTTGCCGGTTTGATTCCTGACTTTGCCAAATGTCTTTGTGTCCTTGAGCAAGACACTTTACTCTTTTACTAGGTTCTATACTATACCCTCTTGTACTAAATTATATACAATATCCTCTTGTTCTAAATTCTGTACTATATACTCTTGTTGTACATTCTATTCAATATCCTCTTGTTGTACATGATATATTATATCTTCCTGTTCTATATTCTGTACTACCGGTATATACTCTTGTTTTACATTCTATACAATATCCTCTCCAGTGACACAAAGTGCCCAAACATAACCAAACCCTGAATAGGAGACAGAAGAGAGTAAGAGATGAGAGATTTTTGTTTTAGAGAGAAAGACAAATGACAAACAGCTTCTTCCTTCCTGCTCACACCGCATGCCTTGCACTCTGCCTCTCCACCACCCACACTTATTAGGCCCATATTGATTCAGGGTCTGTTTGGGGCCAGGATGGACGGGGAGGGGGGGCTGCTGTAATTGTACACTAGCCACTCTCCTCTCTGGTGGTGGTGGTGGTGGGGGGCGGAGTTACTACCATGCAAGAGAACTCCCTTGCTTTGTCAGGAGGAGTGTTCAAATTCACCTAGAGAGTAAAAGTTTACACACTTTTCAACTTTTTAATCTTTCGCTTTGTCAGTGACTCTGAGTTTCATATTTTTAAATTAGGATGCTTGTTAAGAATTTGAAGAGACTATTACTATCTACTACCCATAACCCCTATCCCAACCTTTACCCATACCCTAAATCTAACCCTTAACTTAACCATCATCCTAAACCTCATTCTACACATACCCATAAACCTAAGCCTAAAAGTATCTGAGTATCAACAGATACTTTGCTGATAATAGGACTGCCGGTATCGCTACAGCACCTACATATGGAAATAAGGACTCTAAAAATAAATTGTTACTGAATGTTTTTCCATGTACTGCATCTTACAACTTTACTCAATGCTTTTAGGGGACTTCAATTGTTAGGAAATTACATTATATAATGAAACATATCTAAACTGAACTATAATAATTTGGTGTCTAACCCCTTTTTAGTAGCAAGCCTACTGTATACTAGCTATATTGGGTAACCAATTACATATAAATTCAAATACTGTGCTTATTTGCCACCGCCTGTGTCAGAATGTGGGGATTCAAAGATTTTTAGGAGATTTCAGGGTTATTGTCTTGTTGCATCACTCAACTTCTGTTCAGCTTCAATTGGCAGACAAGATGGCCTTACATCCTCCTGCAAAATTTCTTGATAAACTTGACTTTTTCCGTCAACAATAGCAAGCTGTCCAGGCCCTAAGGCAGCAAAGAAGCCCCAAACCATGATGCCCCCCAACCATAATATAAAGTTGGGATGAGCTTTTGATATTGGTCTGCTGTGCCTTCTTTTTTATTCAGTTTTCTTCCAAACAACTCAACTTTAGTTTAATATGTCCTCAGAATATGTTACCAGTGCTCTTTTGAACATTTTAGATATGCACCAAAGTTTTGCACTGTGACTACGTGCATGATGTATTCAGTATAGAGACAAGAAAAATATTTTTGTTTTATTAGTTTGACCAGACTGTGTTTGTCTGTTGTTGTGACATAGTCATCTTGCCACCACAGAAAATTTATCGAAAAACATTAAATTAATCAAAACAAATATTTCCCGCTCAAACAGTCCCTCAGCAAGCCAGATCTCCAGTTCACATAACATCTTGATCAGTCTCTCAGCCATTCAGTAACCATCGTCAGATAGTTTGCCATAGTGTACTTTTGATTCAAGGCCAGATGAACATCATTTTGCTTTGTGCTAGTGTTTTTGTTCCCCAATAGCTAATGTGATTTTTGACTTTGTTGAAATTGTGGCCCAAGGATAGTATTACTAATTCTTCATCATGTTGTTTAAGGAATTTGATCTAGCAACATTTTTATGCTAGTAGTCAGATACTATTACTGCAATCTGCTGCCCCATTACATTTGACCCGTTGCATTGAAGAGCACAGGGGATGTTGTGGGTCTCTCTCTGGTTCCTGGCAGGCAGCACCTGAGGTACCTGAGGGACAGAGCAGCAGGTAGATACACCCCTCAATGACTGACCTCTCTGTGTTGACAGATGACCTTCTAGGCAAGAGGCGATCCTACTCCCCCAACAGCAGCAGCGAGTGCCTCTCAGACAGCAAGAAGTCACGCAGCGTTTCCCCCAAAGGTAAGATTACAGCCAGGAGGAGCTGAAATGAGGAGGAAAAGAGAGGAGAGGAGCTTGACTGATTTCCAGGAAGGAGAGAAACTGGGTGTGATTTAGTGTTGAGTGACAGCATAGGGTCAATGTTAGACATAGGCAGTGCTTCATTTGTAAATCTGAGGGTCCCGGAACACATACTGCAGCCCCGTGAGAGGGAGAAGGATCCGGCAAGTTCAGAGGTAACAGAACGAATGAAAGAAAGAGGAAACCACAGCGCAGCACCACAGAATATACCTAGTACTAAACAGCCCGGTAATCCAGCAGAGAGGTTTGCTTTAGCTCTGGATGTTTTTGGGCTATTTTGAGGCTGACTTAGCACAGATACTGCAGGATGCTGTCAATGAAACATGCACAGCAAAAACCAGCGCTTCATTTCATTTGAAAGTTTTGGTCACGCAGGATAGTTATGAAACTCATCTGTGATAATTACGTGTGTACAGAAAAAAAGTGTCATACCTTGGTTTTCCAACAGCATTTCCTTGATTGACTTCTCAGACGTTAATCATTACAGTTTGTTTCAAGATCAGTAGCCTATTCACTAAGCAGACACCGACGAATCAAGACAACATAAGTCTTGGAAAAGTATTGCAGACAGGGTTGCCAGGTCCTGCCAAAATATCATGTCTCAAATCCAGAACAAAATGCCTATAAACTAGCTCAATTTCGTTACGTACAACAGAGTTGACATATTTTCTCAATATTTGTCTCTATAATTATATGCATAAACTGTGTTTTTTTACAATTTTCTCTTAATTTCTCAACATATATTTGGTCATTAGAGACTCAAAATGTTTTTCACATGCAGTGCTCCCTTCAGAAATACATACATATATGGCCAAACTGGATACAGCACATATGGATAATTCTGCACTTTTACTGTACATTCCAGCTTATATCAGCAGGCAAACAAAATAGTGAAGAACAATAAGTAACTTAATTGCACTCTTCGCTGTTATTAGAATGTTTACAGTGTCAAAGGCAAACAGTGATGGAAATAGACCAATCATGCGTGAGAGCTAGCGGATCTGGCCAAAGTAGGTTACGGAACAAATTGCACAAATTCTGAGAGGTGTCGGATCCTGTTCCGGCAGGATCCGTCTCAAGCACTGGACTTAGGACATCCACTGTATGCGCATTATGACACACACACACACACACACACACACACACACACACACACACACACACACACACACACACACACACACACACACTGGTGCATTCATAGACAGTCTGCTAGAGGGAGTGGGGGATGGTTGTTGGCACAAACATACACAGTAACAGAAATACAGACACTAACAGGAACATACATACTGGAATGATGCCACAGTTACCGGTACCTTCCTGGGGAAAAGTAAGGTAACTAGAATATCTCTCATCTTATCTACGTACTGTGTTTACCCATACGAAAATCTAATATATGGCCATGTATATAACTTATACAGTGCCTCACGAAAGTATTCGGACCCTTTGAACATTTCACCCTTTTGCCACATTTCAGGCTTCAAACATAAAGATATAAAATTGTAATTTTTTGTGAAGAAGCAACAACAAGTGGGACACAATCATGAAGTGGAAAAAACTGACAAATTGGGCGAGCAAAATTGGGTATGACATGGATGTCAATGAACTATTTGGTAAAATCTTTTTTTAAATCAAATATATGGCCATATATGTATGTATACTTATATGTCAGATATCGGCATGTATGGTGGAAACATCATCGCATTTATGTACATTCAAATTGGCAGTTTTTTATATGTATATTTTGTAATCAAAATATATGGTCATATATTTTCAAATATATGTTAAGATTTTTAATATGTATGGCCATATATGGCCATATATTAGATTTCTGTGGGGGAAAAGTAGCATATTTTGAATAACTCTCATCTTATCAATTAGTGTGTTTAAACTAACTTAACTAGAATACTTTTCATCTTACCTATTTACTGTTTAAAATAACATAACTAGAATATATCTCATCTTATCCATGTACTGTGTTTAAAGTTACATATTTAGAATACCTCTCATTTTAACTATTTAGTGTGTTTAAACTAACGTAACTAGAATAACTTGCATCTTATCTATGTAATGTGTTTAAAGTAATGTAACAAGAATACCTCTTGTCTTATCTTTTTACTGAGTTTGAAGTAACGCAACTAGAATATCTCTCATCTTACCTATTTATTGTTTAAAGTAACAGAACTAGAATACCTCTCATCTTATCTATTTACTGTGTTTAGAGTAACATATTTAAAATACCTGTAATGAGACTGAGATGCGTCCTTAAAGGTATTAAATAGGAGGCAGATGCAGGCAAAAAACAGGCTTTACTAAGCACAATAATGGTTCACAGTTACTATCTACTCACAAATATAAAGTAAATTAGAGGTCAGAGGTAACACGCACTTATACTTAGTAATGACAATCACTCACACAAGGCAGTTCTAAACCAGTGAATATATAGGTAACTAGATTGGTGATGAACTGCAATTGAGTCCAGTGATTGGGTGCACTATGGTCTGTGTTCCTCCACTGGAGTGGTTACGGTAGTTCACCAGCCCGGTGATCAGGAGGCCTTTGAATGAAGATCTCTGGGAGGGTGACGCAGATGGAATCGTTACAATACCTCATCTTTTCTACAACCCCAATTCTGAAAAAGTTGGGACAGTATGGAAAATGCAAAAAACAAACAAAAAGTCATTTGAAAGTCCGGACAGAATGTGGTTTGTCATTGTCCTGCTGGAAAATGCAGGGACGTCCGTGGAAAAGACGACATCTGGATGGCAGCATATGTTGCTCCAAAATGTGTATGTATCTTTCTGCATCAATGGTAACCTCACAGATGTGCAAGTTACCCATGCCATGGGGACTGACACACCCCCATAACATGACAGACACTGGCTTTTGGACCTGATGCTAATTACAGCTTGGATGGTCATTTTCCTCTTTGGCCTGGATAACATGCCTGTTTTGTCCCAAAACTATTTGAAATGTTGACTCGTCAGACCACAACACACGATTCCACTCTGCTACTGTCCATCTCAGATGAGACCGAGCCAAGAGAAGTTGGCGGTGCTTCTGGACAGTGTTGATGTATGGCTTCTGCATTGCATAGTAAAGCTTTAACCTTCATCTGTGGATGCAGCAGCAATTGGTGATGACTGACAAAGGTTTACCAAAGTATTCCCAAGCCCATGTCAGGATATCCATTACAGACTTATTATGTTTTTTTAATGCACGTCTGAGGGATCAAAGATCACATGCATTCAGAAGTCATTTTCGGAATTGCCCTTTACGCACTGAGATTTGACTAGACTGCTTTACTCTTTTAATTATATTGTGCAATGTAGGAGGTGAAATGCCCAAAATCCTACCAATTAGTTTTTGGGGAATGTTCTCAAACTGTTGGATTATTTGCTGACGCATCTGTGGGCAGATTGGTGAGCATCGACCCATCCTTGCTCTTGAAGGACTAGGCCTTTTTTGGAGGCTCCTTATATACTATGATTAAATAATTGCCTCACCTGTTTCACATCACCTTCTAATTTCGAATTTTCACATGGCTATTAGTCCTAAATTGTTCTTGTCCCAACTTTTTTGGAATGTGTTGCATGCATCAATTTCCAAATAAATGTTTACCTTCAAAAAACTATGTAGTTGTTTAAGGTAAAACATCAAATATTTTGTCTTTCAAAGTTTTTTGATCCTTTTGCATTTCAAACTAAAGACAAAGTGTCAGTGCATCAAATTCTGATTGGCAAACTGGTCTTCCGTACCTACAAACATCTATTGTCTAGAGTGAGCCTGGACTGAACATTTCTAGAATTCTAACAGTGATGATTGGTAAGAGGCATAGCCAGAGCAGCATTTACTAAATATGTAATAGACTTTGATACTCTGCAAATTGTATTTTGTACAACATCCCTCATATTGAAGGCAACATAAAATGGCTTCCATGTTGGAAGACTCTGGTGGAAGTTCAGTATGAAAGGATCAGAACAAAGCCTGCAATTGTAAATCTTTTCTGAACATCTATTTCTTGGAGTTGATAGTTGGACTGGGGTTCCTAAAGACTTTCATTTTGAACAAGCAGTGTGAATCGGTTTTGTGACGCATAGTTGGAGGAAGCATGTGATCGATCTTTGTCCATCCTGTATCTGTATGAGGTGTTGACGATGACAAAAATCTGAAGGGGAGAAAGATAGGGATAAACCCACCCTAGATTGAGTTTAAACATAAAGATTTGCTGTTGAGGATTGTGTTAGGATTATGGGATATGGAACATGTATTTCTGGACAAACGTGTGTGCGTGTTCAAGTTTAATTCACAAGTGATGGATTAGCTACAGTTTAGAACCTTGCTCTAATGTCTCGGCCCTTTGAGCCACATCCACACCCCGAACCCTGATGCCAAGGGGGGCGTGCTCATCTGTGTTCCTAATTTATTTCTCTTTCTTATTGGGTGCACATACAACCTTTACATCTAAGCAAACAGAAAGGTAGATATGACATGGAGCAAGGAAGCGATGGGTGGAAGAGGGAAAGAAAATCTTGTTCAGACTCAGCCTAAATGCAGTACATTTGACCATGCTGTAAATTAAATACAGATTGTTTTTGTCTTTGTGAAAGATACCCAAAAGTTATTGTGGTAACGAAGCTGATGATTGCTTTCTTTTACCGAATGTATCAACTTCTGATTTGTAGGAATGGAAGCGTTATCCAGAGGCAGCATTTCTTCCAAATACATTATACGTGCTGTGACTTTGCGGTTCCGATGTCGGTGGCTCTGTGATGATCCAATCACAACCTTTAGAGATATTTGAAAAGCAATGCTGATATTGTAGCTGTATGGACCGGGAAAAAGACATTCCTTTTGATTGTTTCCACAATGCATAGTTTCACACTGATCAGTCTAATAATACATTCTGTATTGAAGAGCAGAAGTGCTTTATAGATTAGCCAAAGTGTTGTGAAAATAATATATGATTCTTAGAAAGAGAAGAAGACAGAGGGAGAGAGACAGCAAAAAGAGAGAGTTGAATTGAGAGAGATGCGTTTTATTTTGGCAGACGTGTTTTAATTTGTGCCAGGTTGGTACCACTTGCACCGTAATGACAGAGAAATGCAGACGGGCAGAGACAAGAGGAGCACAGTTATACAGACTCATACCTAACATACACATTGACAAACCTGACCTCCAACCTGCTGTAATTCAAACCACAATTGGAACTTTTAACTGATAAAATGTACCCATGGGGATAGATTTAATTTTGTTATTCTTGGTCCAAATAAGTATATTTTTACCTGTATACACACACCTAGACACACACACCTAAACACACACACACACAGACACACACACAAGAGTCCCTGGGTTGGTGGATTAGTTAGAACTTGCCGTAAGATATAGAGACAGCAGGCGTATTCTATCTACCTCTTTCTCTACACTCTGTCATCTTCCTCTCTTCCTCTTCTCTCTCTTCCTCTTCTCTCTCTCCTCTTCTCTCTCTCCTCTTCTTCTTTTCCTTTCCTCTTCCTCTCTCTTCTTCCTCTCCTCTTCCTCTATTCTACCTTGAATCTATCTCCTCCTTATCTCTTCCTCTCCTCTTCCTCTCTTCCTATTCTCTTCCTCCCCTCTCTCTCCTCTTCCTTACCTCTCCCTATCTTTGTCTTATTCCTTCTCCTCCCCATTACCACTCCTGCATGCTGGAGTTCAGTCTTAGGTTTCAATCAGATGACAGTAAAAATACCCTCTACTTCTTCCAGCCCCACAACCACCAACCAGCCCCCATCCTCCAAACCTACTCCCAGTTTCAGTTTACTGCAGCAACCATTCAGCTGTCAGTACAGAGAGTGATAGGATGGGAGGAGGTGCATGAACACACATACATGCCCACATGAAAACACAATACAGACACCATACACACGCAAACACACACACACACATGCTGTACATATGTTGTGTTTGTGCCTTTCACTGGACAAGGGTAAGGTAGTGCTAGATTATTGCTTACTCCATTGCACATAATGTTTGTGATTGTTACTATATGTTTTGGTAAGTTCATCATTGCAAATGAGAATTGGTTCTCATTGTTTTACCTGGTCCATAAAAATACATCTAAAAGATAATTGTCCATGGGAACTAGTGGTGAGGTAATTCTAAGCTAGTTGTCAAGCTAATACAGTGGTTCCCACATTTTTTTTGTTATGTCTTCATTTGATCGACATTTTAACATCAACCCAATCAGAAAAAGAAAACAACTTAAGTAAAAAATTGGCAATTTACTTACTGTACCTTAAGACAACTCCCACATCATTGTGCCCTGATTTTGTGCTGAGTTAGTTCTGAGATAGTGTTGAGTTAGATCTGAGTTAGTTCTGAGATAGTGTTGAGCTAATAAATGCTGTATTGATTTAATGATTAGTTTCCTCTCTCTCTGTCCCTATACAGAGAACTTCCACACCCCTGTGCTGGAAGGGGGGAGCCACATTCACATGACCCCAGAGGATCACTACCGGCGGATGATGTCAGCGCTTAATGAACAGGGGTCTTTTGAGGAGCAGCAGCAGCGCCTCTACCAGCTGGCCAACAATATGGGCCTGCCCAGCCATGGTGAGTACTGTATGTTTGTGTTTTTGTTTTACCGAACAAATTGTAGCTTACACACAAATCAGATGTACACCCACAACTAACCCTACACCTCCACTAGCAGAGATGTCCAGGGTAGTGACCACTAGTAGAGATAACCAGGGTAGTGACCACTAGTAGAGATAACCAGG
>JACXGM010007117.1:14992-31503 GCA_016801145.1 Umbra pygmaea | reverse complement strand
TCAGTAATGAAATCGTACTTACAATACCTCGCAAGGAGGCAAAGGATGTGTGTGGCTTATATACTAAATGGAGTATGCAGGTGTGGTGAATCATGATAATTGAGTCCGGGTATGGGAACTGTAGTTCTTAGGAGGTATGACTAGGGAAGCTGTAGTCCACAGGAAGTAGAACTGATAAATGGGAATTGTAGTTCTGAGCAGGATGGAATAGGGAAGTGGCAGTGTCCAGGGAAGGGGAATTGGGAATCGTTACAAAAATGTGATGATGGCTTCTCCAACTTTGCCCGAAGGTCCCCTATCTTGCCTTGACTACTTGAGTGTGACTACTTGTTTTGGCAGATCTGCCGACAAGACAGGGTTGGGGGAACTGAACAAGACCAATTGGGAGGGAAGAAAAATTTGGTTTCACTGGAGGAAGCCACAGCTGTGCAAAAAAAGTTATGCATGTCCAAAGTTTGCAAAAGAGCACCTGGATGTTCCAGCAATTCACATCGGACTTCCCAAGAATATTGTTGTCCCTGCCCATGACCACCAAATTGTGTAGATGCAAAGTAAAAACTGTGGTCATAGTCCACCCATTCCTATCTCCATTTATGGACACTAATTGAACACTGAATAACAATGTGACCTTATTACAATGGGCTGTGTACCTTCAGATTCCCCACCCGGTACAGCCAAAAGAGGACTGGCCACCCCCTTGAGTGCAGTCCCTTTCTAAGTGCCCGTCTACATGGGAGTTTTTCCTAACCACTGTGCATCACTTGTTGTTGCTTGCTCTTTGGGGGTTTTAGGCCGGGTGTATGTCAAAGCACTTTGTGGTGACTGCTGTTATAAAAAAAAGGCTTTAGAATATATTCAGTGCCTTGCGAAAGTATTCGGCCCCCTTGAACATTTCGACCTTTTGCCACATTTCAGGCTTCAAACATAAATATATAAAACTGTAATTTTTTGTGAAGAAGCAACAACAAGTGGGACACAATCATGAAGTGTAATGAAATTTATTGGATATTTCAAACTTTTTTAACAAATAAATAACTGACAAATTGGGCGAGCAAAATTATTCAGCTCCTTTACTTTCAGTGCAGCAAACTCTTTCCAGAAGTTCAGTGAGGATCTCTGAATGATCCAATGTTGACCTAAATGACTAATGATGATAAATAGAATCCACCTGTGTGTAATCAAGTCTCTGTATAAATGCACCTGCTCTGTGATAGTCTCAGAGGTCCGTTGAAAGCACAGAGAGCATCATGAAGAACAAGGAACACACCAGACAGGTCCGAGATACTGTTGTGGAGAAGTTTAAAGACGGATTTGGATACAGAAAGATTTCCCAAGCTTTAAACATCCCAAAAAAAGCTGTGCAAGCGACAATATTGAAATGGAAGGAGTATCAGACCACTGCAAATCTACCAAGACCCGGCCGTCCCTCTAAACTTTCAGCTCATACAAGGAGAAGACTGATCAGAGATGCAGCCAAGAGGCCCATGATCACTCTGGATGAACAGCAGAGATCTACAGCTGAGGTGGGCAAGTATGTCCATAGGACAACAATTAGTTGTATACTGCACAAATCTGGCCTTTATGGAAGAGTGGCAAGAAGATAGACATTTCTGAAAGATATCCATCAAAAGTATTGTTTAAAGTTTGCCACAAGCCACCTGGAAGACATACCAAACATGTGGAAGAAGGTGCTCTGTTCAGATGAAACCAAAATCTAACTTTTTGGCAACAATGCAAAACTTTATGTTTGGCATAAAAGCAACACAGCTCATCACCCTGAACACACCATCCCCACTGTCAAACATGGTGGTGGCAGCATCGTGGTTTGGGCTGCTTCTTTTCAGCAGGGACAGGGAAGATGGCTAAAATTGATAGGAAGATGGATGGAGCCAAATACAGGAAACCTGATGGAGTCTGCAAAACACCTGAGACTGGGATGGAGATTTGTCTTCCAACAAGACAATGATCCAAAACATAAAGCAAAATCTACAATGGAATGGTTCATTAATTAACATATCCAGGTGTAAGAATGGCCAAGTCAAAGTCCAGACCTGAATCCAATCGCGAACCTGTGGAAAGAACTGAAAACTGCTGTTCACAAACGCTCTCCATCCAACCTCACTGAGCTGGAGCTGTTTTGCAAGGAGGAATGGGCCAAAATGTCCGTCTCTCGATGTGCAAAACTGATAGAGACATACCCCAACAGACTAACAGCTGTAATCGCAGCAAAAGGTGGTGCTACAAAGTATAAATGTAGTTAAAGTTTGCTGCACTGAAAGTAAAGGAGCTGAATAATTTTGCACGCCCAATTTTTCAGTTTTTTATTTGTTAAAAAAGTTTGAAATATCCAATAAATTTCGTTCCACTTGATTGTGTCCAACTTGTTGTTGATTCTTCACAAAAATTTACAGTTTTATATCTTTATGTTTGAAGCCTGAAATGTGGCAAAAGGTCGAAAAGTAACTAAAGTAACTAAAAGACAATACATCTTATGGACAAAATAATGTTTATTTTTCAGATAAATTGTCCCTGTATGGTTCTTGTATTCAATAAAAATATCCCTCTGAATTTTGTCAGCAACAAATGTCCATGGCAGCCCTCTGAGCAAGGGGGTAGTTGGTAGCGGTCTTTTCAGGATCAACGGATGGATTGGCCTTTGATCAGGTAAAGAAATTAATTATGAAATGCGTTCATTTTTTACCATGACTGCTTAGAGGCTCCTTAGTATTGTTGTTCCAAACTCCCTATCCGCAGTGGCATTTATGGCCAATCTGGTGCTTTAGGCGAAATCTTTAAATGTCCCCCCCCCCCCCAGCTTCAGGAGAAATAACACCCTCACTCTCAGCCTCAGCCTCTTCTTTTGCATGAAAGATGAAATAAACATGGCATTCTCACGGTTCTTGCAAGTAATCGTGGCCCCATGAAAATCATATATCTGGGCCCTCATCCCAAATATATTCATAGTATTAATATTAGAAAACTGCCTTTAGTCCTTGTCTTCCAATACCAGATTTTTTTTACATTGTGTTCTTTCGATTTGACACCTATACCAAGCTATTTCATCCAAATCTATGCTGAACAAAAATAGGAAAGCATAAATGCTATATTTACAGTGTAGGTCTCCTGTTTCATGTTGCATATGTTTTCTTATCATGGGAAACCAATCAATTATGGCTAAATTTGTTATGTGATAGCATCAGCAATCCACATATTGTTCTTAATTTTTACTTATTGTTATTCTACTTAGTTTTTTGGCGCCAGCATATGCGTCCAGCTGTAGCATATGCGTCCTAGTGCCTTGTAGTGCACTTGTACATTTGTAATTGATTGGTTCACTAGTAGTTTTAATAGAGTATTTATTCATTTGAAATGAATTGAAGAAAGTTTTAACTATCTAGTGGGGTCTAGAGGAGCATCAATGGTGTGCATGATTGACATCCCATATAAACGCTAGCTCATATTTCACCGTAGCAGTTCCCGAAATCTGTTTCTGAACAAATTTGCGTTGAGAAATAGTTATCCAGTGGTTGAATCTGCACTCAGATCTGTAAGGCATAATTTAAAAAGTATGTTTTATGTACTGCCAATAGTTCAGGTTCAAGTTCATTTTATTTGTATAGCACATTTACAACAGCCACTAGGCTGACCAAAGTGCTTTACAGAAAAGTAATACATCTAAAAAAGAAAATAATACAAAATACCTACATCACAACACACAGTTACACAAATGAAAAAAAATAATAAAGGTAAAATCAGCCAGAAATGCAGGTTAGTATGCTTAAGAGAACAGGTGGGTTTTTAATAAGGACTTGAAGACAGACAAGGTAGGGGCTGTTCTAATCTCTAGGGGCATGGAGTTCCAGAGTTTTGGCCGTGCTACTGCAAATGCACGCTCCCCTCTACGCTTGAGTCTAACGCGAGGGACTACCAACAAAGCCTGATCAAGAGATCTTAGGCTTCGGGACGGAGTGTAAGGATGGACAAGTTCAGCGAGATAGATCTGAGCTAGGTTATGTAGATATTTAAAAACAAGGAGTAAAATTTAAAAATCTATTCTCTGTCGAATTGGCAGCCAGTGTAAAGATTAAAAAAATTGGTGAGATATGGTCATATTTCCGAACTTTGTGAATGAGTTTGGCCACAGCGTTTTGGACTAGTTGTAAAAAAAAAAAATCAAGCAAGTTAGCTAATAGTTGACTGTTTTTGAGCTAGCTAGACATATACTTACATTATAATCATACAACTATAGGGTTTGTTTATCTTTTTTCTGTGATTTGGGTCAATCGTCAGAGATAGGTAGGTAATCCATTGAAATGTTGAATATATTCCTGATAGCCATTTTACTTAGCTTGCTAGCTTATTTTTCTAATGTAAAACTAGCTAGCTAATGACGTGATAGTTGGTTCCATTGTAAAGTTCCCAACCAGATAATGCTTGTTTTTCTTCAAATGAGTCACTTATTCAAAATTATATGACTATGTGTAGGCTAATATTTAAATGGGAACAATGACACATAGCTATCATTTGTCTATGTACCTAAAGCATGCTCATCAGGCATCTCTCACTCAGGGAAAACAGGGACAAGCTAGCACAAGTGATAGGCCAGTTTATAGCTGTGTCTAAACTAATGCACTTGAAACAACTTTGTAAAATAAAGTTATGAATTCAGCTATTTGTCATTGATCCCCTTTTAAATTTCTGAGGAAATGCTACTTTGTCTGTTTACTAGTTTAGTTTTATATTTGATAAACTCTTCCGTTATACTGTAAGCAAAGTCAGTGTCTTGTCTTTTATCTTAAAGTAATATTAAACACTAAATAATGTACAATTTCTGGGGAAATTGTGAAGTATTCTTGCGGCCACCCGTAGTTTCCAGCTGGAGTGAGCAGAGTAACTGTGTGGTGAGGTTGGAGCTGGTGGAATAACTGGGTGGAGTTTTTAGCAAGATATTAGAAATGATTAGTATATTGCAAACATTTTTTAACAAGATGTTTGCAACATCTGATTTAATAAGATATTAGTATAATTAGCATGTTGCTAGCATGTTAGTAGCATGATGACCATGTTGCTAACATGTTTTTAATAAGAAATTAGTATGATTAGCATGTTATTAACATGATTAACATGTTACTAATATAATATTAGCATGATTAGCATGTTGCTAACATGAAGTTAGTATGATTAGCATGTTGCTAGCATAATTACCATTTTGGTTACATGTTTTAACAAGATATTAACATGATTACCATGTTGCTAACATGATTAGTATATTGCTAACATGTTTTTAGCAAGCAATTAATATGATTAGCATTTTACTAGTATAATGCTAGCATGATTCACATGTTATAAACACGTTTTAACAAGATATTAGCATGATTATCATGTTGCTAGTATAATTAGCATGCTACTAACATATTAATAGCATGATACTTACATGTTTTTGAAAGATATTAGCATGTTACTAATAAGATGCTAGCAAGATTAAATGTTAATAACATGATACTCACATGATTAGTATATTGCTAACATGTTTGATCAAGTTATTAGCATGATTAGCATGATACTAGTATGATACTAGCATGATTAACAAGATATTAGCATGATTAGCATGTTACTAGTATGATATTGACATGTTACTAGTATGTTGTTAACATGATTAACATGTTGCTAACATGTTTTTCGCATGATATTAGTATGAATAGCATGTTGCTAGCACAATGCTAGCATGATTACCATGTAATAAACATGTTGATAGAATGATGCTTATATGTTTTCATAAGATATTAGCATGATTAGTATGTTGCTAACATGATTTTAGCAAAAAATGAGTGGGTGTTGTCACCGCATGGATGCGGCAGATTAACTATAGGCTCAGTCAAAAGGTTACAATGACTGTCTATGGAAAACTTCTCTTTGAAACAAACCAATCACCAGTCATGTTGTAAGAACTATTAATTCTATGACTTAGATAATTACAGTGCCTTGCAAAAGTATTCGGCCCCTTTGAACTTTTCAATCTTTTGCCACTTTTGAGGCTTCAAACATAAATATATGAAACTGTAATTTTTTATGAAGAATCAACAACCAGTGGGACACAATCATGAAGTGGAACGAAATTTATTGGATATTTCAAACTTTTTTAACAAATTAAAAACTAAAAAATAGGGCAAGCAAAATGATTCAGCCCCTTTACTTTCAGTGCAGCTATCTCTCTCCAGAAGTTCAGTGAGGATCTCTGAATGATCCAATGGTGATATATAGATTCCGTGGTTGCAGAAGAAGTCTTGGAAGATTTTACAATGGCGATCACAGTCAGCTGACTTGAACTCCATAGAAAATCTCTACTGGGATTTGAAGAAGGCAGTTGCAGCATGCAAACCCAATAATATTACTAAACTGGAGAACATTGCCCATAAGGAATGGACCAAGATCCCTCAGAAACACTGCCAGAGACAGGTGTCTGGCTGTGCGTGTCATTTGCAGCAGTTCATAACAGCAAAAGGGTGCTCTAAGTCCTAAAGATGCTTGCTATGAAAGAGTTGAATCATTTGGAGACAGGAGAAGTCATTATTAGTTGTATTTGCAGTTGAATTTGGGGAAACCATTTAATGCATTCATTAAATTGAGCTATTTCAATTGCTTTTGTTAGATTTTTTCATTGTAAATTGCTGAAATTCTTTCATTGTAAATTGCTGAACGTCTGTACATTTTTATAATAAACCTGATTTCCTATGGGGTTAAATAATTTTTATTGCAACTGTAGGTTTCAAATAAAAAAAGAGTATGACAACTAAACAATAGTTTCTAGCATAGGGAATAATCTGACTTTGGAGAAGCCAGAGATTGACTGCTGGCTAGCTATCCTATCTGTGAAACTTGTAATTTCATAGTTACACTGTAAAAAAGCCAACTTGCAAACATTGAGTTGACTATATTTTTTAAGTTGAGTGAATACATTTTCTAGGAAACATGACATTTACTTGCAAAACTAAGTTAATCCAACAAATTTTTGTAAGTTCTGCTTATAAGTTTGCTGAACTGTGAATAATAAATTGAGTGAACACATAATTCTGAGTTGACTTGTCTAAATGTATAAAAACGAGTTTAGTCAGAAAACTGTGTTCACTCAACTTAGAAAATAGAGTCACATTGCCTCAAAATGTGAAGTTTTGAGAACTTAAATTCTTTTCTAAAGAAAATTCATCATTTGTAGATTCTAAGATGGTTTAACATAATCTTTTATAAATTTGATGGAAGAAAAGTACATATATATATTTTGGTATTACAAGACTTGCTGTGAAATTAGGTATGATGTAGCTTGATCAACATATTTTGAAACCGTAACATAAATCGGCATTCAACGATTAGACCATCTACCACTATAGTGTTTTTTCACAGATAATTGCACTCACCTGGTGTCCCAAATCTGAATGTGTCCCTTATACAAGCGGATGATGACAATCAGATATCTTTGGTCCTCTGGGAGCAGAGCATTCTGTATTTTAGTAGTAACTTAAACTTAAGTTCTCAAAACACACATTTAAGTACAATTTTTTATTCAGTCAAAATCAAACTTCAAGTCCATTCAATCTAAAGATGCAAGTGTGTTCAACATTGAAAAATGTGTCCATTGGACAAAAAGATTGTAGTTGAGAGATTGAACAAAACATAAGTACTTGGCACGAAAATTTAGGATTAAAAAATCTAGTGTAGCAAGTTGCCTTGACATGTTGAGTTTTCACAACATTTTATTTTTTACAGTGTAGTCAAATTCACTACAAACCATACATTTGGACCAATGGCAAGAGGTTTTAAGCTTTCAAATAGTGTACAACTGTACAATTTGGACATTTTCACTTAGGGGTGTAGTCACTTTTGTTGCCAGTGGTTTAGACCTTAATGGCTGCGTGTTGAGTTATTTTGAGGGGACAGCAAATTTACACTGTTATACAAGCTGTGAAGTCACTACTTTACAATATGGGAAAGTGTAATTTCTTCAGGGTTGTCACATGAAAAGTAATAATCAAATATTTACAACGATGTGAGGGGTGTACTCACTGGATATTGTACATACATATTGTCAGATCCTGGCTCCAAATGCAGAAAATGGTGAGTAACTACAATAATGATTTTATTGAAAATAATGGCAATGAACGGTTGTGTTAGATATGAGAGATGTAGTAGGCCGATCCTCACTACCAGCTGGATGGTTCAGATAACAGGCTGAATCTATAAGGAGCCAGGTGGGCTCAGTGTGAATAGGTAGAGGAACGGTCAGATGTCCAGGGGTCACAGGCAGATATCCAGGAGAGCACAGTCAGGTATCCAGTCATCACAGACAGATATCCAGGAGAGCACGGTCAGGTATCCAGTCGTCTCAGACAGATATCCAGGAGAGCACAGTCAGGTATCCAGGGGTCACAGGCAGATATCCAGGAGAGCACGGTCAGGTATCCAGGGTTCACAGGCAGATATCCAGGAGAGCATGGTCAGGTATCCAGGGGTCACAAGCAGATATCCAGGGGAGTACAGTTAGGTATCCAGGGTTCACAGGATTATTGTCACAGGATGGATCTGGAGATAGGAACACGGAGAACTGGAATTAGCTCAACAAAGAAAAAGGCAAATCATAACGGCATAGTACTCAGACTAGCTATAAAAATGTACAAATAAACAAAAGGCACAATTCTCAGATAGGCACTAGGAATGGTGCTCGGGACATTACGCACTATAAAAACAATAATCCGGCAATAATCATCTCCCTTAAGAAGAGAGAGCAGCAATCAGCCCAGGTGTGGCAGATCAGCAGGTGCAGGTGATGATTGTGGGTGCTCAGGGATGCGTGCCTTCAGGAGTGCAGGGGAAACAGTGGCTGGTGCTCAGGAACGGGTGCCCTCGTGGGAGATGGGAACTGGTGACAGGAACGGACAAACAAACACAGAACAGACCAGACACACACAAGGGAACCAGAAAGGAAGGAATGCAGACAAAAAGAGAGAGACAGCTCACGGGGGCGGATTCCTGACACATTTATATAAATAAATTACATGAAGACCTTCAACACACTTTCCTGCTGTGGTTTTATACACGTTACTCTTTTTTTAAACAGGTGCAATAGCAACATTAATGCTATTTGCTATTCAAATTTTGTCTGATGCTCTTTCAGGTTTAATTTCATTACACCATTGTCCAACCCATTCAGTGAGGTGAATGGGTAGTACAAATTCAGCAAGCAATGCCTGAATCAGCCAAAATATAATCTGTGGCCATGGCTAGTGATTCAGGGACTGGAACAGGCAAATGTTTAGAAGAGAATACCACACCACGTTAATTAATTTAACAATTAATTCTAACAGTAAAGATAATAAGAGTATTCATTGTTAGGAAATAGTTTTGATTTAGTTTAATCTAGGTGAAATACTGCACTTTAGGCCAAATAAATATTTTCCATTTGAAAACTTCCAAAGTTCCAGTAAGGTAAGCATGGGATTTAGGATAAAAACATGGTAATCTCTGATTTTAGGGGATTTAAATGTAAATGAGTTTTTTTGTCCCATAATCAGAATAATGGTAATTTTTAATTTATTTATTATTACTGTTAGTATTTATTTTTATACCAGCGTTTGACTGGGTTATGTGGAGTATTTCTCCAACCTCACTCTTTAGTAGAACATAAGGAGTTTAAGAATTGGAGTTCAGATTCTTGCTAATTGAGTATGTGTCAACAAATGAATGCAGGTAGTGGCCTTTGAAGCCCAGTTCTATTGCCACTATAGACCATGATTGACTTCAATTATAGGCTTTGGGGATTAGGTTGACCCAGGGTGGAAGTAAATCGGCTGGCTCTGCATACATAAATGAGTGGTTATCAATCCTTGATCTAGGGGTAGCAAGTACATACAATTCACTGAGTGCTCCAATAGAAATGCTGTCACACTTTTATAGAGCTATTAAATGTTAGTACATAATGTCCTGCCTAGAGCCTAACATTTCGACTGGGTTTTGTACACCGAAATTATTATGCCATCATCATTTTTGATCCGTCACCAGAAAAGAGTTCTCCTTTTAATGCCCTTTCATAACAAGACATCAGACGCTCTGTCATTAGAATATTGTTAAAGCATAGCCATTAGGCTTGTTTTGAATCTGTAAGTATAGGTACACACCACATTGCCTCACTGATCACACAGCTTGGACAGATTCAAAGTCACACTGCCTACTGATAATTAATGGCTGGATTACCAAAGATCGATATGTAACCTCTGACTAAAGGACTCTTCCACACTGCTGCTATTATATACTCCTTCAGTTACCAATACAGCTCCAGTTACTTTGATACTTCGAATGTTTAAAGTATACCAGAAACATCATTCCACACATAGAATATAAGATAATATACATTATGCAGAATTAATAGTATATTTTTACTCATTTGAAATAACAAGGATTCTCACAGGTGCCTAATGCCAGAAGATACATTTGTATATCTGCGTTCAACACAATTACTGACTTCTTAACATTAACAATATGTTTGCCTATCCCTCAAGGCTGAAGCACCGCAGGGATGCATGCTCTCACCCCTCCTTTACTCACTTCGAAGCCAAACATGGACCCAAACCCAACTGCTAGTTCAGCTGAATCATTAAAATTCCTAGGGATCAACCCAATGTCCAATGAAAAAGCACATCACAGTGATCACCAAAAAGGCATAGCAGCAAATGTAACACTACTAGCCATCATGATTCTGCTTTACAAATCAATCGAAGTGTCCATTCTAACCTTGTCCATTGCCGTCTGGTTGGGTCTGTGTTTGCCAAGCTACACGGCAATGTATTTGTATCCTTTATACTGAACTTAAAACACTACTTATGTCCCTACGTCTAGCTAGCACTGCAAATAATATACAGGTAAATCTATGTATTTATACACCTTATAATATATAATTCATTGTATACTAACTTATTTGATCATTACCCCAACATACTTTATGTAGTTGTACGTGAAAACGTTTCATACATTCAGATTATTCCGTCCCTATGTGTTGTTGACCGCTAGCACCACTATTGCAACAATAATACTCTGGGTACATTTCAATGTACTCAGCAAATCAAGGTGATTATGATATCTGATCTCAAGCGTCTAATAGTAACGTCATATGCCATCCTGATAACGAGGAAAGACAATGTTACAGGATCTTAGCGCCAATTACGCCAAGCCTGCATACAGTATAAACATCCAGTTATCTTCATCTCCTGTCCTTTAAAGTCTGTGTCATGCAGTAGAACCCATTGACGGCTGTGCAGGTCAGTTTCAGTGAGTGCAGCTGTGCATGTGTCGCGTGCACGTGTCAGGAAGTTAATCGAGGCGGCGGTGGCTCCAGTGTAAAAGATTACAGCAGCTCTGTCAGAGGAAGAGGCGAGGCGATGCCTGCAGCACATCCATCACTGAGCTCTGCACAGCCGTCTGATAGAGGTTCATGTCAGCTACCCTCCACTGCTCAACACCCTCCAATCCCTGCCACATATGGCTCAACACTGAATAGGTTGGTACTTGCAGTCTGCTATGTGCACAGCAGGACAAAACATATAGGCCTGAGCTCTCCGCTCATCACAGTTTCCACCATCTTTATATGGTGAGTTAAATACCTCACAGTCTGACTCTCCTTTGCCCAGGCATATTGCTGCATGTGACATGGTCCTCTTTCTATTCCAAATGCAATCATATATGCTTGAGCTTGTTGTGTGGCAAATCCTCAATTGGCTTGTCTGCTCAGGGGACACTAGAATTAATCCCGTCTGAGAGACGGAGAGTAGGAAGGATAGAGAGAGAGCGAGACATGGAGAATAAGCAGAATTTGTTTCCATGTCATTATTGTCATAATATCAATAAGAAGAGTTTTAAAAGGTTAAATATGGCAACATCTAATAATGTGAAGTCCATTAGTGCACAAGCTTCAGTTTCTTTTAGAGATGCTGTTGTAGGCTTGACTCATTTCTCATTCATATAATATTGTTTTTGTTCAGGAGGACAATATGGAGTTGAAAAACACCAACAATTTATTTTCACGTATATTCTCAATGACAGTGCACTGTCTGAGACATAATGATGATCATTTATCAGCTTAAATATATGGTTACAGCACAAGTACCAATAATGGTAGGCAATTCGACTTTGAATGTTTCATACCTAGAGGCTAACGATGATGCACTGTGTTATGCAGATTGCTACAGTGGGGGGGGCTAACAAACTCTGAACTGAACCCGAGTGCAGGATGAATCAACACACCATTTCATAAATTTCACAACTCTTAATACTGTCAGCAATTTTGCAATTATTACATTCATAAAGGAATATTTTTTTTGAACAAGTTACTGCAGTACATGGCTTGAGCATGCAACTAAAGAAATTAATATCAGACTGAGGACTCTGAACAAAACAATTGTCTGGATGATGTTTTGACAAAAAAGTTACATGATACATATATTTACAATGCCACATAGGTGTTATGTTACAGATCAATAGACCTGTTACAGATCAATTGACCTGATGCATTGAAAACTACAGAGCTAATATTGTTCTGTTCATCTTTTCTTGTTTTTATTACTAATGGTATTAATCTGTTCTAGTTTCTACCCTGCAGGTTCAAGTGCATGGTCTATAATTATAGAAATATATTTTGTGGTTTGAAATATTTTTGGAAAATGATATTTCTTTTTTGTATATATTATTTTACAAAGGTCGACAGAGAAATTAACAAAAATCACAAACAGATGCACCTTCAAATTTTTATCACCCTGTGGGGGGTATCCCCCAAACAACAGAACATCCCTCCTACCAAACATGACCTCTCTCAACCCCACCCCACCAAATATGACCTCCCTCAATGCCCCCCTCCACCAAACATGACTTCCAAACATGACCCCCCCTTAACCCCCCGCACACCCATATAGATCCCCCCGCCAGACACTACACAGATAAGCATAAAACAAATAAATGAAAACACACAGAACAACACAAGACCAAAACATACAAGCACAGAAAGAAAAAAAGGTTATATTTCTTTTCAGTGGTCACCTCACTGACTAAGGTCTTTTTCCCCCTGATCGCTCAGTATGGCCGGGCGGCCAACCCTAAGAAGAGTCCTGGTGGTTCCAAACTTCTTCCATTTACGGATGATGGATTCCACTGTGCTCACTGGGTCCTTCAATGCTGCAAATATTTTTCTGTACCCTTCCCCAGATCTGTGCCTCGATGCAATCCTGTCTCAGAGGTCTACAGACAATTCCTTGGACTTCATGGCTTGGTTTGTGCTCTGACATGTACTGTTAACTGTGGCACCTTATAAACTCACCTAAAGGACTATTAGGAACACCCGTTCAATTTCTCCTTAATGCAATGACCTACTCAACCAATCACATGGCAGTTGCTTCACTGCATTTCCTGAACTCCAAACTGAATGTCAGAATGGGAAAAAAGGTGATTTAAGCAATTTTGAGCATGGCATGGTTGTTGGTGCCAGACGGGCCGGTCTGAGTATTTCACAATCTGCTCAGTTACTGGTATTTTCACGCACAACCATTTCTAGGGTTTACAAAGAATGGTGTGAAAAGGGAAAAACATCCAGTAAGCGGCAGTCCTGTGGGCGAAAATGCCTTGTTGATGCTAGAGGTCAGAGGAGAATTGGCTGACTGTTTCAAGCGGATAGAAGGGCAACTTTGACTGAAATAACCACTCGTTACAACTGAGGTATGCAGCAAAGCATTTGTGAAGCCACAACACGCACAACCTTGAGGCTGATAGGCTACAACAGCAGAAGACCCCACCGGGTACCACTCATCTCTACTACAAATAGGAAAAAGAGGCTACAATTTGGAAGAGCACACCAAAATTGGACAGTTGAAGACTGGGAAAATGTTGCCTGGTCTGATGAGTCTCAATTTCTGTTCAGACATTCAGATGGTAGAGTCAGAATTTGGCGTAAACAGAATGAGAGCATGGATCCATCATGCCTTGTTACCACTGTGCAGCCTGGTGGTGGTGGTGTAATGGTTTGGTGGATGTTTTCTTGACACACTTTAGGCCCCTTAGTGCCAATTGGGCATCGTTTAAATGCCACGGGCTACGCGAGCATTGTTTCTGACCATGTCCATCCCTTTATGGCCAGCTGGTACCCATCCTCTGACAGCTACTTCCAGCAGGTTAATGCACCATGTCACAAAGCTCGAATCATTTCAAATTGGTTTCTTGAACATGACAATGAGTTCTAAAATGGCCCCCACAGTCACCAGATCTCAACCCAATAGAGCATATTTGGGATGTGGTGGAACGGGAGCTTTGTGCCCTGGATGTGCATCCCACAAATCTCCAGCATCTTGCAGTTGATGGAGATTTGTGCGTCCCACAAATCTCCATCAACTGCAAGATGCTATCCTATCAATATGGGCCAACATTTCTAAAGAATGCTTTCAGCACCTTGTTGAATCAATGCCACATAGAAATAAGGCAGTTCTCAAGGTGAATGGGGGCCAAACACAGTATTAGTATGGTGTTCCTAATAATCCTTTAGGTGAGTGTATAGACGTGTGCCTTTTCCAAATCATGTCTAATCAACTGAATTTTCCACAGGTAGACTCCAATCAGGTTGTGGAAACATCTCAAGGATGATCAGTGGAAACACGATGCACATGAGCTCAATTTATATAATAATATTAATAAATTTGCTAGGATTACAAACACACTTCTTTCACATGGTCATTATGGGGTACTGTTTATAGAATTGAGGGAAATAATGAATGTAATCCATTTCAGAATAAGGGTGTAATATAACAAAATGTGGAAAAAGTGAAGTGGTTTCCGGATGCACTGTAGAGCAGCAGGTCATCAGCATACAATTCTAACCTGTGCTCAATACCCTACCGCAATGCATTCTGGAAAGGGACAGTATCCCACAACGCTACTGAAAGGGTCTCAATTGCAATGGTGAAGACAGAGGGGGACAGAGCAAAGTAGTCAGAGCAAGTGTCATTGGTAAAGACACTAGCCCTTGGGGATGCATACAGAAGCCGGACTCACAAGCTAAATGTGTCCCCAAATCCAAATTTTTGAATCATAGCAAGTAGGTAATACCATTCAATTCTAACAAAGGTCTTCTCTGCATCCAGTAACACCACAAGCGTAGGGGAGGTTGAGAACTGTTTGGAATAAATAACCTTGAACAAGGTCAGCATATTGAAAAAAAATAATGTCTACCCTTGATAAAGCCAGTCTGCTCGTCTGAAAAGACACCTGGCAAGACTACTTCAAGACACATCGCTATCAACTTTGCAAGCACTTTCACATTAACATTAAGGAGGATAAGACGCCTGAATGACGAACAGGAGGTGGGTCATTCCCCTTCTTAAGAAGTCCAATTGAAGCATGTGTTAAGGTAAGAGGCAACATACCAAGTTCCAGTGACTCATTAAACATTGATAATAGTAAAGGGGCAGCTGGATGTGTCAGTCGGGAATCCATCTGAATCTAGAGCTTTGCAGCTTTACATAGATTCTATAGCCTCAGCACCTCTTCAAGGCTCAGGGGGGAGTCAAGGCCCTCTGTAGCATCAACCAGAACTGTGGTAGTCTCCAAAGAATCCAAAAATTGAGTCATAGTGGTCGTGTTTGATGAAAACTCAAATGTGTAAAGTAAGAACTAAAATGATTTGATTGTGTCATTATTCTCCTTAGGATCAGAAATGAAGATATTAAAATATTCTTCAATTTGTGGAATTAGATGAGTTGTAGCACAGCAATTTAATTGGTGTGCCAACAGATGGCTATGTAGTCTGTGAACAGAACAATAACCTTTCTGAATTATTGATGGATAAAAGGTTAAATTCAGACTGCAAGTTCAGTTGTTGTGTATATGGTTCTGGGGATGGTGACTGTGTATATTGGCGGTCTAGATCCAGGACAGCTTTTGCACAATCATCCAATTTACCCTTCTGGGTTTTATTTAGATGAGAAGAGTTAAAGATAATCTCACCTCTGAGGCCTTATCTGTCCCCCATAGGAGTGCAGGGGAGATTGAGTCTGTCTATAATAAAGGAAGTGAATGTATTGATAAAGCAACATAGCTCTGCATCAGAAAAAAGTAAGGGAATGGAATCTCCAGCTTGGAGGGGAACTTGGGATGTATTGAAAGAACTATGTTAAGAGTAAGGGGGCCATGATCTGATATAACAATTGGTAAATAAGATGTTATAGTCAGTACGAACATATGATCAACAAAAAAGTAGTCAATATGGGAGAAAGTGTGATGTACATGTGAAAAGAAAGTATACTCACAAGCCTGTGGATTCTGAAACTTCCATGGATCAGTTCACTAATTCATAAAGTCTGAAAAGAAAGTATACTCACAAGCCTGTGGATTCTGAAACTTCCATGGATCAGTTCACTAATTCATAAAGTCTGAAAAGAAAGTATACTCACAAGCCTGTGGATTCTGAAACTTCCATGGATCAGTTAACTAAT
>JACXGM010007116.1:0-31306 GCA_016801145.1 Umbra pygmaea | reverse complement strand
GGATAAATGATCATTATTAGGTCAGAGAGTTAGCTAGGAAATATCCAACCACGTCTATTCTATAAATCCTCTATAGGCATTTATTAGCATTTCTCCGTTCTTAACCCAAACTATTGCAAAAGGGAAAAGGAAATATATCATTTATTAATGTATTAATTCATTGTGCATATTAATTGGTATCCTTTTACTCCCGACTACAATTATATTAACAAAATAATTTTGTAAGCCTTCCATTTTTGGTGTATGTGTAATATGTTATTGATGTTTGCCTAATCTAAAAAACTAAAGGCATCTTTAAGTGCCAGCTTGGCGTCAGCTTGGGTAGAAATGCAAGTGACACAATTACGAGGTGTCAAATATTCAACAGCCTTTCTAAGATCAGTAAGGCAGAAACACGACTTAATCTTAATAAACATCAAAATCTTTTTTTAAAGGTATCATGCACAGATCGGATGAGAGTGACTCTTGATGGACCAGAGGGGCGGGCCCATGGCTGGATCACTAATGGACACAGGGCACCAGTTTGAGTCATGCACCAGCAATGTGGGGGTAGGGTAATGGTGTGGGCTGCTATCATTAATGATGACTTGATGACCTAGACCTTTTTGGGTTGCTGATGGGCTGAACATCACTGAGAATATCTGGAAGATGCAGTCATCAGTTCAACAGTGGTACAAAATGTCAGTAGCATTCAAGAGGACCATAGAATTTATGTTGACGATATAAAGTACTCCATTGCTTGGCTAGACAGAAAAGGCTTTAAATATTACAAAATAACAACATTGTCCCCTTGCTCACCTCATTTAAAACCAACTATACACAGCACTGAACAACACCTGGGAGGCTTTGGTTGCTGCTTCAGCTAAAATCGGTCATGAACAAATGAAGCAACTGACAGATTCTATGGTGCTTGAAAGTTATTGGAAAAAGGGTGGTTTGAAATTAACGGAACATATGAAAGGCACAAATCTGTTATTTGTTAACAATATTTTTTCAATTGTGAATTTATTAGTTCTAAGATAAGTGGAGAAATCATGATTTGTAATTGAATTGCCTGTTAACTTTGGACACTAAGTTTCGAGAAAACCTTAGTATTTTCCCCTGAGAAAAACAAATCAAACTTTTCCTTTCTTAAACATTCACTTTGGCTTCAAATATGTCCTTGTATCAATTCATTTGTGGAAATAATTTTGAAAAACAGTAGTTGCCTAATCATTGTGCACACACTGTAGGGGGTATATACAGTATCGTGCACATTTTCTATTTATCCAATAAACCTCATTTCACTACTGAAATAGTTCTGTGTCCTTCAGTTATTTGATAGATCAAAAAGAAATTGCTGATCCAAAAACCCAATTATCTATAAAAGAACATCATGGAAATTGTCAGGGGTCTCTAAACTTTTGCATACAACTGTATATTATAGTATTTAATAATAAGGACTTTCAGTTTGGGAAATACATTTTTTGAGTTCCTGTATTATGAAAGGGATGATGTAGTCCTCTTTAAGAAAATATATTTGTTACTGGTGCGTCAGTATCAAAATGAGTTATGAGAAGAGTAGGAGACTCGTAGGTGATTATGTAAATGCCTCCAGTGTTGGACTTTGTCCTTTTTTCATCTGTGTGCGAGTCTCCTACTCTTCTCATCAGTTCCTGTATTATAAAATAGTCATGACATATCAACTACGAAACAAACTCCACCCCTTTGTCGTTACCATATACATATCATAATGCATATAATTGCATTTTTGCATTGTAACTACTGTATAAACATTAACATCACCACACATATATTTGAAACATGCATTGCCCCAAAGCAATGTTAGTACCTTAACTAAACTGCCAAGTTAAAACAGGGTAAATGTTTTGTACTGTCCAAATTAGCCTGCCAAACCTGCTCAGAAGATTCCTTCAAATAGCTTGTTCAGATCAACGAGGAAAAGATGTGAAACTATAATTTGTTGAGTAAAGAGAAAACAGGATGGAGAGGTTCAGCAGCCGATACGTAAGAACATTGAAGCAGGGGCGGATCTAGACATTTTCACCTGGGGTGGCAAAGAGATGGCAGGAGATATTTGTGGTGTGGCATGGAGCAGGCAGTGGAAAAAAAACACATAAACCAAAGACAATACATTTTGTTGCTACTGAAGGAAGATTAAACAAAAACAAGTCAGCCAGCCTAAATTTTAATTTGTGTATTTACTGGGAAATAGATTTATGAAATATAGTTTGAATAGATTCATGCCTCATTCAGCTACAGCATCTGCAAGAGGATGGATGATGTGCACTAAAAGACACAAATAGGATCAAGATTAAACAATTACTGCTTTAATGTTGTTAATTTTATTTATTATCTATATAAAAGTATAATATAATTAATCTAAAATTGAACTGTATGTTGAATGCATGTAAATGTAGAATACATAACTTTTTTTAAACTCACAGATTTTATATACTTTAATATACAGCTCTGGAAAAAAGTTAAGAACCCCTGCAAATATTTCTTAAATCAACCCCATTAAAAACCTTTGGAATGTGATCAAGAGGAAGATGCATAGTCATAAGCGATCAAAGAAAGCGGAGCTGCTTGAATTTTTGCACCCTGAGTGACAAAGTCACCCAACATCAATGTGAGAGACTGGTGAAGATTATGCCAAAACGCAAATTATTATTATAAATTTATTATTATTCCACCAACTATTTATTTCTGAAATCTTCTCAAGAATCACTCATTAGTATTGTGTTGTTTAAAAATTAAAATGAACTTGTTTTCTATATTTTCATTATTCAAGGTCTGACAATGTACATTTTTTGTTTTTTGCCCCATTGTCATTTTCTGAAAATAAATGAAATAAATTAAAATTTAGAATTTGGGAGAAATGTTGTCAGTAGGTAATGGAGTAAGACAATTTTTCACTTTGACCAAACACATAACTATCAATAGTAAAACCATAACCAGGACATAAGATAGCCTAAAGATTTCTCCACACGTAACTAAAAACATATCTGGTCAATATGAATATAGTTTGTTTTTATATTACTGAAGGCAATTTAGTGTGGCAGAATGGCACTTTTCCACAGATGTGGAAGTTCACAACCCACTTTTACATTTCCTTTTCATTTCCCTACAGTATTCAAGAATAATCATTAATATGCTGCTTTACATCATAAAGGAAAAATTCACCAGTGTGGAAACCCCTTGATTAATAATATACAAATATGTATTAGGAATTTAAATAAAAAATAATAGTTACAACTACATAAGTCAACTTTGTTAAACTTTTTAAGCTTTTGTGCTAGCAGCATAGTGCCCTGTATTGCCCTGCTGGTTTGCTTCTAAAGCTAAGCAGGGTTAGGCCTGGTTAGTCCCTGGATGAGAGACCAGTGCTGCTGGAAGTGGTGTTGGAGGGCCAGTAGGGGGCACTCTTCCCTCTGGTCTAACGATCTTTCCCAATGCCCCAGAGCAGTGATGGGGACATCTGCCCTGCGTAGGGTGTCGTCTTTCGGATGTTTCGGAAGTTAAACGCTTGTCCTGACTCTCTGTGGTTATTAAAAATCCCATGGCACTTATTGTAAGAGTAGGGGTGTTTACCCTGGTGTCATGGCCAAATTCCAAACCAGGCCTCTCACTTCAATCATGGCCACCTAATAATCCCCCTCCTTCCTAATTGGCATATATAACTACTCACCTCTCCACCTAATAGCTGATTTGTGGTGAGATTTCTGGCGCAAAATGGCTGCCGTGCATCACCCAAGTGGGTGCTACACATTGGTGGTGGATGAGGTGGGCATTCCCCTCACTGTGTAAAGCCCTTTGGGTTCCTTGGAAGAAAAGCGCTATATAAGTTGAATGCATTATTATTATTATTAAAATAATGGATTTAGCAATAATTATGAAATATGTTGCCATTTTCAACTAGATAATGAAAAAGAACAAATGTTGTTTCTACCATGGTCATATAAGAACGGTACTGATAGCTCAACTGCGGCTAGCATATGGAACATGCCCACTTGTCAGACACTTAAAAAACAAAGTCAATCGACAAGTAATCGATTAGAAGAAAAGTGCAGACTTAATTATGCTTTCATGAGTATGCTTTGAGGGAACAAGTATTTACTGAGCTTAGATACAATTATCAATGAAATACTGACGCATCATGAAAGAATTATCACACCATTTTGCTCTCGATTGCGACTTTGGTTGTTCTTCTTCTTCGATTACGTTTAACTGGTGGTTGGTACTCAAAATAAATTGTGCATTACAATAATATAATTTTAATATGATTTAATAAAATGTACTATAATTTACAAATAATATATTTTATCATAGCAAGATTGGGGTGGTAAGTCTTTTTTGTAGGGGTGGCAGCTGCCACCCCTTGCCACCGCCAATGCATTGAAGGTGGGGAAGGCAACAACTATCTACCAAAATGAAGAACATTATAGACAATAAATGTTATTGTGAATCCAGGTAAAAAAAATATTTTAAGTAAATCTTCTAAGCAAAGCCACATCCACAGCTATGGCTTTTTGTTCAAATAAATTTGTATTGATTTTCATGGCAGAAAGCAACACCTAAGAAAAACTACATTTCCATGAGTACTGTTCATTAAATCTTTAGCAGGTGAACACTGACAGGAAGTGTACCCTGTGGGCTTGAAAACCCAGGTGGGTTTAACATGAAAAGGTCACCCATAAGTGACTTAGTTTGTGTGGATTAAATATGAAAGCCTCTATAAAATATCAATGTCTAACAAGACGGTACAAATATACTGTAAAGGATTAAACAAATTATGTTCAATGCTTGGCAGTTTTATGTTAATAAAAATATTATGCATTTGGTTTTCAAAAGGTATTAAATCCCAGTGCAATCTATCAAAAAGCCAAACCTAGACCTAAAAGATATGAGGGGTGACTCATGAACCACAGCTGCCATGTCTGTTTTAGTGATGTGTATTTAATTATAGGGAACACAGTGATTCACATGTGTAATTGTATTGACAAAGCCTATCAGCAATGAATTTTCCTGTAGTTGACATAACTACATCGGGGAACATTTATAACTCAGAGTTGGGGGATTATCAGTAGATAAGCCCACAGTTGTATGCCTCTTACTTTCCCAACTGGTTATTTCCACCATTGTTCCAGTACCCACCCATGACAGGTTAACTGGGCTAAATTACCACTTGACAGTAGACTTAATGAAGGCTGTCATCATGAACAACTTTTGAGGCTCTTCAAAAGATCACATTACAGTATCTCCGCCATCCATTATAATTAGCAAACTGCCTGAAAAGATCAATGGGTGACACCAGGTAATAAGAGAGTGCAACATCCTCTCCACCATGCCTACCCACAGCTCCTCAGGTGTCTAAAGAGAGCATGTCCCAGAGAAACAATCCAATATTTTCAAGAGCTATCTGGAACAGCAACTGTGCTGCCTGAGAATGTTTGACGCTACAGGCCATCAGGGACACTGCCTACTCCATAGGACATTTACTACACATGCTGCTATAAAAAGGCCACAAGATTGAAATGGAAATCAGCAACCCGAACCATTGTTTAGATGCATCATAACCAAGACAGAAAAACTGACTAAAACCTTCTATCCAGGCCATCAAACTAATTTCATTCCTGCCCTGCACCCTCTGAACACACAACTGTATACTAATGTTATCTACTGTAAATAATTAACACTGGCAACTTTACATTTTGTTAACAGTATATCCTGTTTAGATGATTTTCTATTTATTTTAGTTTTTAAGGTATATATTAGTTTTATGCTGTATCAGAGATTGGAGAGACTGTATGAAAGAGAGTGGACAATGGGTGCTAATACAGTATATGAAAAAGCACTTTAGGATTCCTATAGGATTATTATAGAAGAAAACTATAAAAAACCATTGAGAACTTTATAAATCCTACAAGATTGTTATTGTAAATTGGGACAATGACTACAGCAAGAAGAGAGCTGGCCACCCCTTTGAGTCTGCCCTTTCTCTAGGTTTCTTCCTAGGTCCCACCTACTAGGGTTTTTTTCCTAGCCACTGTGCATCACTTATGTTGCTTGCTCTGGGGTGTCTCGGGCCGGGTGTCTGTAAAAGCGCTTTGTGACAACTGCTGTTGTAAAAAGGGCTTTATAAATAAATTTGATTGATTGATTGATTGAGTGATTGACATACTGTAAAAATGTTATTGCAAAATGTATAGTAATTTTATAGCAGAAAGAAACATAGAACACTATAATATCCCATAGTGAGCTCATAGTACCCTATTGTACCCTAAGATTTCTATATTATGCCATAGGATTGTTAGTGTCTTCTATCATATTTCAAAAATATTCTTCAATAATAGCTAATTATATTGGATTCCTTTCCTAGAAGCTGCAGTGGTACTTGGGGATACAAGAAACAGTTTAGAGTGAAACACCTTTTTTATTGAGTTTGTTATTGTACTTTCTCATTGTTGTTTTGAATTGAATAACACATTTTCTTTCCCCTTGCCCTATTCCAAGGCTGCCCAACCCACTTCCTGGAGTCAGTCTGCTGTGTTCTCTCCAACTCCAGTTGTGACTAACCTGATATAGCTTTATATTCATCTAATTATTAGGATCAGGTTTACTAAATTATGGTTAAAGAGAGAAACTACAGAATGGTAGATCAACCCAGGAACAGGGTTGAGCAGCCCTGCCCTAGTCATTTTCCCTCACGGCAATCACAGTCAAAGATACAGATGCAGTGCTGTTCCAATTCACAAAAGCTGCCTGGATTTTATCTTATGACTATTAGTGAACAGTTATCTTCATAGAGTTAATCTGACCATATGACAATTCAACATAGCTAGCTGTGTAGCTATACAAACATATATTTGGAATGTGATTGAATTAATTACCTATCTTTATAGTAGCTAGCCAACTATGGGTACATTTCGCCAACTAAACACAGTTACCTGAAAATTGCTGTGCTAGTTTGCTAGGTACATCAATAAAACGAACAAATGTCAATCCAGCAGAAAGTTGCAAATTCCTACTAGATAGACTAATGAAACATGACTCGTGCCACAACAGGTCAGGCACCAGCTTTGCTCTCATAAGCAGAATAATCAGATTTCACTTGGACTTGCTAAAGCAAGTCTTCTGAAAATAACAGCAAACCGAATAAAAAGTCAACCCAGAACATGTGATACAGTGTTTGAAAAATTGGTCTTGCCAGACACTGTAGAAGCCCTAGATATAGAGTAGATGGTTACCAGGCAATATTATTTCAAAGACACGATCCCAACTTATACAATCTGCCACTAATCAGGCCCAACTACCGGGTGGCCTTATAGATGCCATAAATATCTATACAGCTCTGGAAAACATTAAGAGACCACTGTTTCTCTGGATGTACTATTTGATAGCAATGTGTTGGGGTAAAATTATAAGTTTTGCTTTATTCGACTGGTTCAAATTACTGACAACATTTTTCCTAAACTCTAAATAGAAATATGGTCATTCACAGAGCATGTATTTGCAGGAATCATTGGAGCTGTTGTTGTTGTAAACACAAAAATAAAAAATAAGGAGAATATAATTGTATGTTTGTCAGAGTGGCCCAAACTTCCATTTAAACTGTATGACAATAAGAAGTCATGGGGTTAAGTAATTTCAGTTAGGAAAAGCAACATCTACTAGCCTCCTCCCATGCTACAGCTGTGTCAGAATGTGCCTTACTTAGCAGAGAGCAAGGCGTTGAAGGATGGTCATGGACAAGGACCTATAACTTAGGAAGAGTTCAGAAATCATGATTGTATTATAATGCTCTACACCAGTATTTCACATTGATGTTGGGTTACATTATGCCACTCCTGGCGCAACAATTCAAGCAGCTCAACTTTGTTTGAAGGCTTGTGACCAACCCTTTTTCTCTTTATCAATGGGGTTGATTTAAGAACACTTTGCAGTGGTTTCTTAATTTTTTTCAACGCTGTATCCTCGGTACCATAGGTAAACCTAGCCCTAAATATTGCCCAATGGCTCTGGGTACAAATATATTATTAAAGAATGAACATAATTTTTTTAATGTCATTTATTTCAGATGCAGTTCTCCTGGATTGCATCTTACCTGACAGGCCATACCTACCAGGTGACATGGAGGGGAAATTTGTCTACTGCACAGACACTCTCCAAAAGTGTTCCCCAAGGCGTTGTTCTAGGCCCTCCCCTCTTCTTTCTCTACACCAAATCCCTTGGCTCTGTAATAACCTCACACGAACTCTCCTATCACTGCTATGCAGATGACACTCAACTATATCTCTCTTTCTTTACCTCTGATACTTAGTTGAAAACCTGCGTCTCTGCATGCCTGGCTGATATCTCTAAGTGGATGTCAGCACGTCACCTTAAGCTCAACCCTGACAAGACTGAGCTGCACTAGTTCTGCTAAAATCAAGGCTCTACAACATTAAAAAAGCACAACCTTTCCTTACCCAGGAAGCAGCACAGGTAGTCATCCAGGCACTCGTCATCTCACTTCTAGATTACTGCAACTCACTCTTGGCAGGACTTCCGGCTTGCGCCACTACAACTCATTCTGAATGCTTAGGCCCATCTAGTGTTCAACCTTTCTAAGTTCTTCCATGTCACCCCACTTCTACACACACTCCACTGGCTCCCAGTTGAAGCTCGTATCATCTACAAGACGATGGTGCTTGCCTACAGAACAACAACCATACATGTACCTTAAGTCAATGCTCAAACCCTACATCCCTACACTGCCTCTTCGTTCTCACAACTCTGGGCTCCTGGCTGTCATACACGGGCCGGGTGTCTGTCAAAGCACTTTGTGACAACTGCTGTTGTAAAAAGGGCTTTATAAAATAAATTTGATTGATACACCTTCTGGAAGTTAGCTCCCGATCCATCAGTCAAAACTGCAAAACCAGCTTCCACTAGAGGCTAGAGCAGCAGAGTCTCTACCCATCTACAGGAAACATCTGACAACCTTTCTTTTCAATTAGTATTTAAATTACTTGAATTCCATCTCTGTTGTCTTAAAATGTTTTATGTTTCTCTGTACGATTATTTTCTAGCAATGTTTTTGTCTGTTTACTTTTTCAATTATTAAATAGTCTTACTGTTTAGTTTTGGTTGTTTCACCTAGTTTCTCATAAATATATGCACTCACTGTAAGTTGCTCTGGATAAGAGCATCTGCTAAGTTACTCAATTGTAATATGTAAATGTAGTTGATTTGAATCAGTGAGTCCAACAGTTTTACTCTGATAATGATACTGTATGTAGAGAAAGCTACGAATGTTTAATGACCAAATCAGCACACATATCAATACAGTAACTCTATAAACAGTAGTTAATTTTCAAGAATTCAAATGAAGACGTCAATGTTTATAACATGGTAAATCGCAGGGGACTGTTATTTCTGATGACATAAGTTCTGATGTTGAAGTAGTAAGCTATTATTTTACCAAAATAACTTCCATAATAATTACCAATTCCAATTTTAAAGCATATCAGACGTTGAATTGTGAGGAAGAAAAAAGTATTTCATTATAGAGGAGGTAGTCTTCTGTCAGCCAGTGAGTGGAGGGTAAATGGGACCATGGGTAATTTGTTGACCCATAACATTGCTTATTCAGCTTGATCTTTTCAGCCCTCGTGTGAATAATGGTGTTTGCGTTTTCTTGACATTCTTCTTTAAGACTATAACTCTGCCCTTAGTATAAAATATCCATCAGTGTCCAGAGGGTGTGGTTAAAACAAATTATCCCTTATTTATTGAAATCATCATATTGTTGAAACCTGTTCACACAGTTTAACTGCTAATTCCAAGCTTCTTTATGAAAGTAAAATATGTCCTCTGTATAGAGTGCAAACAATAAATGTTTATTAAAAAGCTGATGGTTAAGCAAATGCAAAGGTGTGTATTGTATATACACAGATTAATCATACAATTCTTAATATGGAACACTAGATTAGTCTGAAAATTACCACAATCTCAGTACAAGGTGGCAAGCTCCTACACTGTATTATAGAATGTTTGTATCATGTCTATAGAGAAGTATTCCCTGTTAGCATAGGCAGCTGCAGCTACTTCAAAATAATATATTTGATGACCAATAGAATTGCACCTTAAAACAAGTATTTTTATATACCATAGCGTGCGTTTTGTATTGCGTTTCTACACGTCTGCTGAAGCACACTAGCCTTTGTTTAAGTGTTTCCATATTGCCAGACTGCCTTGAAGTTTGATTTTGCATATGACCCTTGCCTTACAATTCTCAAAACCATAATATATTGGAAGTATACTGTACTATATGTGCACTCACTCAAATTATATAAAGTGACGCTGTCTCCTTTTGTTTACAGTCAGTGAACTTGTTTATCGAGCACTTCTTAGAACAAGAGGAGGTTGGTACTCTGAGGCACTGCAGTGTGTATCCATTTGTATATCCGTTCAGTTAGTTATAAATGACAAATGCCAATGAACTCTTAATTAGTGGGTCTGAAGCAGAAACAGGGGGTTGCAGATGTGGACGGTGGGTTAGAATAACCAGAAGGGGTGGGGGGGAGTGGATGCGTTATTTGAATTCATTCGAACAACTCTAAAATGTAATATCTGATGTTGGTACAGGCAGCTCATTGGCGTGCTACTTCAGAGAAACCTAAAGTTACCCATTAAAATGAAATTAGGAGGCCCTACGTGACCGCATTCACTTGATCTCATAGCTGCTACTCTGGTCTTAAGTTACGCGCATTTTGAAACTTCAAAGTCATGTCGGAGCAAAAGCGCAGATTAATCTTTAATTGGTAACAGGATCGATTGGGACCGCGCTACTTCCATAACAGTCCAGGCTTTGGGTCTGACGCTATTTTACTGTTACCATGATTTCATTTCACCTCAGAAGGGCTTCGAAATGACATGTTGGAAATCTGTTTTGCAAAATCCAGATGCTGCTGAAAGTCAGAGCAAGGCCTCACTTAAGATCAGTTCTGCAACTGTCCATGTACTCTGTGGTATGACAACCTCCTGGCTAGCTGACTGATGAAACATTTCAAGATGTCAAGTTTAACTAAAAACAGCCATATTAACAATCCACAATAATAATATACATCATAATGTTCATGGAGGTGCGTGATAAGAGGGTACCAGGAGTTCCTAAACATACTGGATAAAACATTTTTATACACTTACATCAAGTTTATTAAGAAAATGCTGCAAAAAATTTCATCAAAAGAGTGTGTGATTTTAGAACATATTCAGCATGGTTTATTTTAGAACATATTTAGCATGGTTTATTTTAGAACATATTTAGACATCCCACGGCGCAGTGAGATTGATCACATCATGGCCACAGAAAAAAAGTTTCTGTTTCCTCACTCTTTTTAAAATGACACAAAATGAACAAAGAGAGCCATTGTGTGAGTAGCAGTCTTTCCCTAGGATGGGCTATGCTAACTGACAGTCGCCAAGTCTCCCGCCTACGCAGGGTGGGGTCTGCTCGAGGCTATGACTCATACATCCACAGAAACACACACATACCACTTTTGTAGCACCGGGTTTCCTAAGCAGGGAAATACAGGTGAAAGTGTTAAAACGTGTGGGTCTGTCTGTGTCTGTCTGCCGTCTCAGGTCATGGATAGGGAGTGGGTAGGCAGCCTTTGTTTTCACTTGCTGTCTGGGCAACCTGCCAGACCAAATACAACATTTTATAGTTTGGTTCTAGACCCCTCCTTTGTCAGCCTGCCTATACATTGCTTTTCAAAAGGGCTGTCCATTGTTTGGTTTATACAACCTGACTTATTCAGAAAAAACAAATGGGAGTGTAAAGTTTGACTGTTTTCTTTGCAATTATACATGTCTATTCTGAACATAATTTCATCTAATTAAGTCAATTAAGTCAGGTTCACTTTAAAACACAGCTCATTCCTTAAAGTACCAGCATAGGATGTGTCAAGCTTTTTTGGAGCTACAGATTTTTACATCTACTGGCCACTTCATTAGGTACACCTGTTCAACTGCTCATTAATGCAAATACCTAATCAGCAAATCACGTGGCAACAAGTCAATGCATTTAGGCATGTAGACATGGTCACAACGATCTGCCAAAGTTCAAACCAAGCATCAGAATGGGTAAGAAAGGTGATTTAATTGACTTTGAACATGGCATGTTTGTTGGTGTCAGACAGGCTGATCTACTGGGATTTTCTCTGACAACCATCTCTAGGGTTTACAAAGAAAAATGGTCAGAAAAATACAAAATATCAAGTGAGCGGCAAAAATGCATTATTGACTGCAGAGGTCAGAGGAGAATGGCCAGACTGGTTCAAGATGAAAGGCAATAACTCAAATAACCACTTGTTAAAACCAAGGTATGCAGAAGAGCTTCTCTGAACCCACAACACTTTGAACAATGAAGCATACGGGCTACAGCAGCAGAAGACCACATAGAGTGCCACTCCTGTCAGCTAAGTTGAGGAAACTGAGGCTACAATTTGGACGGGCCCACTACAATTGGACAACAGAAGATTGGATAAATTTAGCTTGGTCTGATGAGTCTCGATTTCTGCTGCAACATTCAGATGGTAGGGTCAGAATTTGGCATAAACAACATGAAATCAAATTTCCATCCTGCCTTGTATAAACAGTTCAGGCTAGTGGTGGTGGTTTAATGGTGTGGGGGATATTTTCTTGGCACACTTTGGATCCCTTACTACCATTTGAGCATCATTTGCATGCCACAGCTTACCTGAGTATTGTTGCTATCCATGTCTATCTCCTTATGACCACAGTGTATCCATCTTCTAATGGCTACTTCCAGCAGGACAATGCACCATATTACAAAGCTCACATAATCTGAAACTGGTTTCTTGAACATGACAATGAGTTCTATATTCAAATGGCCTCCACAGTTACCACATCTCAATCAAATTGAGCATCTTTGGAATGTGTTGGAATGGGAGATTTGCATCATGGATGTGCAGCCGAGAAATCGGTAGCAACTGCATGAAGCAATAATGTCAATATGGACCAAAATCTCTGAGGAATGTTTCCAGCACCATGTTGAATATATGGCATGAAGAATTAAGGCAGTTCTGAAGGCTAACGGAGGTCCAACCCGGTACTAGCAAGGTGTACATATTGAAGTGGCAGGTGAGTGTACTGTATATTGGAAACAATACGTTCTCCAGTATGCAATTCCAGATTATAGAAAAAAGATTTATTCTAATTTGATTAGATTGATAAGGCAAAATGGTTCCCTAGCAACATAACATTATGTACAAACACTGGTACTTCACAAGAGGTCACCTTTACTGTAGTTTCGGCTGTTATTTGTAAATGATTAGTCTTAGGAAAAAGATAACATTTAAAATGATGTTCTGTTTTTAACAACATGCTTTGTATTCACAAAATAAAAAAAATGTATAGCAATGTCTTCCTTTTAGACAAAACTTTAATGCCGTCTTCATTTGAGTGGAACAGTATTCATTGTCCCATTTGTTGACAAACGACATATAACATTCTCAATGTAAAACATTCCACATAGCCCAAATTACAGAAATCAGCTAATATTACACAGAAAACAAGCTATAAAACAGTAGAAAAGAGCAACAGATATTGGGTGCTTCACCCCTCTAAAGAGGGGCACATGTTTGAAAGAGATACTCTCTATTGAAATGGTGCAGCTGGTTGCCATCAATGACAGGGTAAAAAAACAACCACACACACCCATGTAGGCAGATAGGGCATGCACTTGTTCACACGTCTGCACACACACAGAGTACAAAGTATGTACATTCAATTACCGCTCTACACAAGTATGACCTTAGAGTGACAGTATATCTATAAAATCTCTGGTGTTTAAAACCAAAGTCTACTTCAATCTTTAAAATATAACTCCCTAGCGTTGTGAAATAAACATCCTGAAAACGACCACAGAGTCATAATCTGCTTTTCAAAACACAACCTACTACATGGCTATTTAAGGGTTCAACCGAGCACAAAACAGGAGTTTCCTCCTCTCTGCTGGCGATATTTAAGGAACACTCACTGTTTCCCCTCCTCTACACACAATTCTGGGTGTGGTTTTGAAACTTCTTTGAATGATGTGTATGCCTTGAGCTCAGTGGCTAACCCATAGCGAGAAGGAGGAGTGTATCAGTTGGATAACATTTGGATCTGCACTGGACCTAAAGGGGCAAATATGTATGATCTGCTGCATTCAGTCTTTAGGATCTTCTCACTATGGGGAAAGAATACCCTTGGGTTTTACCTCTATCCAGTATAAAAGCCGGCGGTACATTTGCGTGAGTAGGAAAGTGCTTTTCCATGTTGAAATGTTTAGTTGAAATGTATAGTTGAAATGTAAAAGAAGTTGTCAAACTACATAGAGTAATGTATAAGATATTTTTGAAAATGTAAACTTTGTATTGTAGCTAAATCTGGTCGTTTACAACTTTGAGGTATAGCATCTTGGAATACTTTTTGTTATTAACTGGTTTAAGTCTATTCATGCTCTTCAGCATGGGTAATGTGTATGGTTCTCACCTGTAGTTGCTCTTTGTACCAGTACAGGGAATGAAGATAAACCTACAGTACACTAAATCAGATGATTTAGCATATAGCCCGTTAAAATAGCTTATTGTACAGCATACATGAACTGATGGTGATATAATACAGACTTTAAGCAGTTTAGAAGAATATAAACCTATATTTGATTATAAGGTTCCACACTATTTAACACAGTGCTGTGATTCACTGTAATTAGTAATTTGGACTGTGTGCACTTTTTGATAAGTTTTATCAACGGCCTGACAATTCTGGGAAGCAGTCTTTGTGTGTGTGTGTGTGTCTGCATTGCTAATGTACTTGAAACATAATCCACAATAACCACCAATTCATTTTCTGTGTGAAAACTGAAATCAAGAAAGGGGTAACACCATCCAACCTGAGTGGGCCTTTTGTAGAGAGTCGTTCTTTATTCATGGCGGCATCCAATGTGGCTGCAAACACCTCCCAAAATCCTGTTTTTTTTGTAACAGCCCAACCATATTGTTTTAAATATATTTACAGTAGCTAAATCTATCAATATTGCCAAAATCAGTAAATGTTTTTATGTGAATGTGTACATCTTTTGCTTCACTGCTTGTATCGCTGTCATCAAAAATGAATTATTTTATCACAAGACAAAAGAGGGAGAAGTAAAGAAGTGTAACCCAGTTTTTAGAGGTTAGAAGTAGCTATAATGTATTTGAATGTCAGGCCAGAAACCGTGCCTGCCTGTTCTTTCCCCTTTCTACCAACAGTGTTGGCACGGTGAAAGGAAGTAAGCCGTCTTTTCCACCTGACATCACTGAATGATTAGAACACTGTGGTTCCCTATGCAGACAGACACTTGCCAGCATGGTTCTTAGGTTCCTCAGCTTGCATTAAAGATCTTATTGGGATTTTCCAGCAAAGGTATTTCACTGGAAGACAATACTGGTAACTTACTGTACAAACTCTCAGTGATGTCTCAGATATGTCCTGTCAGGACAAAGTAGAATGGATTCATTTACACATACAACTGTTATAAATGTATATGGCGAAACAATTTTTAATATTTATTCACAATTTCATTTTTATACAGAGACAATATAATTTGAAATGCACTTATATGTAGTTGAATGGATACAACGTCTTTATACCTTTAACAAAAGTACAACCTAATATTAACAGAATATCCTTATTTAGGCGTCTGATTGGGCTCCACTCGGAAAATGAACATATTGTTTTATTTCTATTAAATTTGAGAACTCAAAGAAGGATAACAGCTTGCAAATTATTTTTGAGTTGTTGTTGACTTTAGTCATGAAAGGACTCATCTCTTGTGAATTGAAGAGAAAGGAAATGTGCTCATGGTAACATTTACATTTGTATTGCAGGAATTAGAAAATACAAACTTTTACTGAAAGAAAAAGAAAATTTGGTTATGGACACAACAGTCAGTTAAGGGCGCAAAATATAATTGGAATCTTACAATATAACATTATTTTAAAAAGAAACCTGAAATAGTCAGTAGTAAATGGTTGTAAGAATATATATTCAGTACCTAGAAATAATTTGTTAAAAGGGGCGCCTATGGCTCAGTGTTTAGGGAGTCAGACTTGTAATCGGAAGGAAGGTTGCCGGTTCGATTCCTGACTTTGCCAAATGTCGTTGTGTCCTTGGGCAAGGCACTTTACCCTACTTTGCTCCGGGGGAATGTCCCTGTACTTACTGTAAGTTGCTCTGGATGAGAGTGTCAGCAAAATGACTAAAATGTAAGTGTAAAATGTTTTTAAGTCTTTTAAAGAGATAACGTATTATTAACCTGATTAAGGATTAGGTGGAGAAAAATTCAATTTTGCTGTTAAATCTGTAAAAATCGGGATAAAACAATAAACTTTTTGACAAAGAGACTTCCTGGAATATGTTTATTTTAATGATGATTTACCAATTCTTATGCTCAGAAGTAAAAAAATACATTGAATTAAAAACATTTGCATTATGTTTTACATTGAAAAAGGGCCAAAGTTTATTTTAGTTTTAGAAAGAATGCTTAACCAATGCATATGACTGTCACTACCATTCTTTGTATTCTGGGTGTAAAGTCACTGAATTGTAGGAGTAACCCAGCTACTGTATGTCATCCTAAATTTAATTATTGATGATACGAAAACTGGATGATAGTATCATGCATTGATTTCATTAAACCATAAAATAATGAAAAATAGACGGTATAATTAAGTAAAGTTAGGTGCACTTTCAAGTAAGGACAATTAAGCAATACATTTCTTTAAAAGAGAGAGAGGGAGATAGAGAAATAAAGAGTGTTGTCAGTCAAAAGGAAAACAGAAAATAAAGATGAAAGGACAATTCCAGGCGAGGAGTTGGTGTTAGAGGTTTTGTTCTCCCTAGCTTGTTTACAGGAAGCCCTCTAAGGTCCAACAGATGGGTGCATTCACAGAAGGTCATTTTATTGCATTTTCCAAGCCTCATAAAGTCCCCAAATTCTTCCTACCTTCATTTACGTGTGGGAAAACACAGTTGTTGATGCTATTTGTTGAACGGCATGTAAACAGAAAGTGGTATGTGTGAACCCGTGATAGATTCATTTAAATTTACCCCTGTCATTTTGATTTTTAAATAAGAATGTAAGTCCCTCCTTTGTTTGTTTGAATGTAACTCTCTCCTCTAAAAGCTCATCCAACTACCGATTGGAAAAGCCTACCTCCTTCGATTATCAATGGTTACACTCTCTTTTATAATATGTCACAGGATTTAGGAGTTTGACTCATATTGACTGCCTTCTTACGCTAGATACAGTAGACTCTGTTTGGTTTCCAGTGCATTAATTTGGTCAAGGCCTGGCTTTGATTTCAGCATTTGTCTTTAGAGTGCACTTGGTTCCCTGAACATACTCACTGATTCCATGTTGTGATGTAAATAAAGGTAAAGGGTTCTTTTGCTTCCCGATTCCGGGGCCAAAGGGATCTAAGACATTTTAGTGACTAAAGGGGTTTCTGTGGAAGTAATTTGGCAAATGCTGCTAACCTCAATATACTTATTGTTCATTTACTCCTTCCACACAAATGTAAACCATCCAAGGCAGTAAAAAACACCTTTGGGCTTGTTTTGTAATGTCTCTGATGATTGGGCAGCAGATACTGCGGTAGATATACAGTTACAGAAAGGTTGCTGGTTCGTGTCTTTGAGCTGAACATGTACAAATTACAATATGTCTATGTGCTCAAATGCGAAGCAATTAACACTTACTGTTCTTGTCACACTGGACGACAGCTTCAGCTAAATTTAGTTCTTTGCAAATATTACAATAACTAAAATAAAAAATCATATATAGAAAAAAGTATGCCATTTTCTTCCCCTCTCAATTTCCTGATGAATATCCAGACTACCCCCCAATGCACACATCTCCAAGCTTTCCTGCTTGTTTTCAAAAAGCTTGTTGAATCAGAAAGCCCATGAACCCGCTTTACTATTGTGAGACACTGACTTTACTGCTCTGGCATTTGGGAGCTCACAGTTGAATGTTTTATACAAGACCATAGTAAACATTTTCCCACACAAATTATGCAAGGTCCCATCTGGGGCAACCAGTGTCATTTAGTATATGCCAGGACTTTAAAACAAGACACATTATCACTCAAGGTTAATCACACTCTAGCCATTAGTTTCTTGAGTTATTGCATGTGTTATTGAGAATCCTATCCCTAAGCATGTTTGAAAATTTCATCATTTACAGATCTAAAGGTGTAAATACATTCCTGAGAAAATGCCACAGTGTTAATTTATGAATGGTATTTGCAATATTCATTCCCAATTTTTTACATTTTACATCAAGTTTTATGCAGTTTGGTCATTGTGTGTAAGAAAAGTAGCATTAAAGTTTTTTTTCTCTAACAATAGATTAATGATTGAAAGCTGTTACTTGTGATGTGTGCCTGATTGGATGAATGTACAGTAGGTCAAATATGGGTGGTCAATGACCTTTCGAATTTTGCATTTCTGGCCAACCACTGGAATCTTTTAACTAACGGATCTCTATGACAAATCACATCATGTGACAAAGTTTCAGGAAAATCAGATGAATGGTGTCTGAGATATTGCATGTGATGTTGGTATTTACTGTACATAGAGACACACAGGCAGACAGTCACTGAACTATGGTTCCCTCCCTGATTTTATCATATGGGGTAAAAATGTGTTTGCTATTAACTGATTGTGAAGTTTCAGATGATTTAAGTTATCTACATTTACCGCAAATGGTACAATACTTAGCATACGCACGAACATAGAGTTGATGAATGGCAACTGCACTTTTAACGGCGCCCTTTGTCTCAGTACGGAAGAATTATAAAAAAAAACATGAAGAATCTATTCTTGGTTAATTAATGTTGTGCTCTGAATTGCATCCCTAGTTTATTATATTTATAATTATCTCCATTCCAGTTGCTGAAACCATGCATAAATCTTCAATAATTCTTCAAATTTTCTATGAATTGCTATCATGTTGATTTTGTTAGACAAAGTAAATTTGTTGCCAGTCAGTATCTCTAGTGATGGACTGGCGTTGTGGTGTAGGCTTAGCTGGGTGGTTTTTAATTAGCCGCCTGTTGGAGAGTGGTGTCTAAACTGTGTAGCTGAGCCGGAGGCCTTGTACTTCTGTGAGCCTCTCTGTTCTCTTGTGTCCCACTGAAGTTATCTGTGGGTTGCTGATGCCTGCCTGCGTCACGGCTCCTCCATGTGCCCCCCCCCCACCCTGCCAACTAGAAGGGCCCACTCTCCTCAACCCTTATGTCCCATCTGGGCACAAAGTCAACGTTATCAGCAACATCAGCCTGGGAAACCCGCCCACAGTTTCCAAATACGCAATGCCTCCTTTGTACACGAAAGGGCCTCTGACTGGGGACCGGACCAATCACGTGCTGTCCTATCCTATGGCCCGCCCCTGAGCCGGAGAAGTCGTCTAGCCAGAAAAAAAGAGACTGAAAATCATGGGCAATCAAGGAGAAGGGTTCTGGCACGACTTAAAAACTAAAGACAAACTCTGTGATTGTCTGGCAGCCAGGGGTAGTTGTGCTGTATATCATGAGCCAGTCTCAGTTTTGAGGGTTGGATTAGACGTCTGTTTGGTGCCAATGTCAGTCCTAAATGGCAGTGAGCTCAGAGGAAGTGAGAGCTATTAGACCAGTTTGTGGACAGTCTATTTTTACCCCAACTTTATAACTGTTATTTTATAGGAATCTGATAGCATATTTGGACATAACACACCCGCACCCCACCGAAAATGGGGCAGCTGACATATTACATTTTGTTTGATATATTCAGAAACATCAAAGCAAGACCGTAGAAGTTCCTATAGGAGTTTGGTGTTGTATAAAAGCAGATTAGTTAGCCTGTATAGGGAAGAACAGTATGTAAGATGGAGTATGTATTCGTCAATGCTACTGTATGAGAAAGGCAAATTATGCATAAATTACTGGACTGTGTTTCCTAAGGCACTGGAGATGGTAGTGTTTCCGCCAGGGTGATTACCATCAGGCCATTTGTCTGTCTATAATCAACAGGGAAACTATCCAATACTGTGGATGGGCTTATGGTATTATGTTAAAAATCTTTACAACTTTTAGAAGTTGAAATCAGTTATGATTTACGTACATGTGGTGAAAAGAAACTTGAAATGAGTTGGGTAGACTACTGTTCGATATTTAATTGTTGTTAAACATGTAAGAGTCAGCTTGCCTGCATTTGCTTATGCAATAACTTAAAGTATCTTTTTTGTTAAAAAACAATTATTTCAAGTCTTATTGCATCGGACCTGTAACTGAACAGATCTAATCCCAGAGTAAACAGCATGAAAAATTGTGGATCCGTCTCAAATTAATTTCCTTTCGGGTCTTTGATGGAGATGAGAATGTGTGCAGTCTACTTACCTGGAAAAAGCAGCAGTGTACAGTATATCATACAGAGTGAATAGACTTACATCCTCATTAGCTCTCTTAAATTTTCCTTTCATTCAGTCAAAAGAAAGAAGTCCTCAAAGGGCAAAAGTAATTTTACTTCCGGCTGTTAGGTAGGATTTAATTCAGTAGTCTGTCTCCAAGAACTGGAGCAGTTTAATTAACATTCATTTAGCTGTCAGCCGTGGGAGTGTGTCCAATGTTCAAGTCACAAGACTGCTGCCATCTGCATTAGCTCAGAGCTTGGCTGTAGATTGTCCGCCATGGTCTCCAGCTTAGAAACTGTGAGTGTGATTAGAAGAGGCATGATTGACAAATGATTTAATTACAAACAGACGAAATCCAGCCATGACTGACCCATATTCATAAGGCCATTGAGATGGTCACTGGCTGGTTGTCTAAATTCAGTCTACGAATCACAGAATTCGAATCAAAGCATAGATTTGTGAGATGATGATGATAACGACTGCAATGAAGACTGGAGGGGAAAGAGTTAAATGCTGTAAACGATACAGGAAGATTCTTGTTTATTCTGGACTGGACCAGTGTATTTCCTGTTCAAGGAATCAGTGTAACGGAATAAATATTTTGACAGGCCATGTTTGCCCGTTGGTTATGTATTGGGCCTGCTTGTCCACTGTGAGGGAGGAGTGCTCCTATGTTTCTGGGATGTGTGAGAAGTAGGGCAAACCTTTAGTTACTATCTATCAGGAAAAAAAACTGTTGCTCTGCACTGCTTCTCTCTGAGCCAGAGGTCCAAATAAATAGAGCTCGTTAATGTGGGACAGGTCAGTCTTCTGTACTGTTGGTTATTCTGTATAGCTTCATCATATGATGCCAACTAGATTATCTTTTAAAACCTAAAGCTACATATTTTGTGGAAAGGTGGGAAGTTAAAATGGTTTGTTGTTGGAATATATATTGGTGGCCCTGCATAGCACTAGTAATCACCGATTATCATTCATCTAAGCATGGTAGAGTTGGTTTGTTGTCATTTTGCAAACATTCCAAAGTTTCAATCCAATATGGAAAGCCTCTTTTGCACAACAATTACAATTAAAACCAACACACAGTAACGTACATCTCCTTTCCTTTCTTGTATGATGGACATACTTAGTCATATAGGTTCATAGGACTATCATTGGCCAAAGGTTTAATGATTAAGGGATTATTAATTATTCTCTTTACTTTCAGTTACCTTTAAATTATTCTTTTGACCTTTGGATTAAGTATTCTTTTTCAATGCCATTACAGTGTGCATCTCACGAGCTGAGGAGACTTCCAACATTGATGCCATCCTAAGGGTGAGTATACTCCAACAGACTCGGTAGGACATTCTCTTTTATGTGTTGCTGTCAAAGAATCACATGTATAGAATACTAATTACACCTACTGTAGATTTTATACCGTATTGAGGTAATATCTAACAGATAGTGCTCAGGTGCACGTCGGAAACCATCCCCTCCGACAAAGCTGTTCTTACTGTTAAAGAGAGGAGCAGAGAGGGAGGTGTGTTTACTGTAATTACAGGGCGATGACTGGCTGCCCAGGCAACAGGGAACGTCCAGGGGACCATCGAACAACGTCCTGACATATCGGAGATGCCCTGACGGCTTATTTTTGTTTCCAGGGTGGATTCTGCAATACTGCACAGGATCTTGCAATCTCTGTCTTTCTGTCACTCTACCTAGCTCTTTCATACATGGGGCAGCCAGTGGGATTCCTGGCAGAGTGATTTGGTACACTATCATAAAATCACATTGCCAGGGATTTCCAACCAGCTGCATGCCACCCACTTCATATTTTTCATCATGCAGTCCTGCAACAATTGGCCTCCATCTCCATATGTTCTGTCAGATAAACAGGGATCATTTCCCCTGAGGTAAAATGTACACATAGTCAGGAAAGAGCCAACAGGATTCTTTCGTCCAAAGGCAACATATTCCATAGCATCTACTTGTTAGTCTGGACAAAGCAGGGATAAGCCACACAGGACATTACGGTATCTCTAAACCATCTTTAAGTATCTCAACTAGCAACCGTAAATGTTTCAACCAATGGATTTAAATCTCCAAAGTTTTTGATTTCTGGGAAAAAAGAAGAACGCTGATCTGAAACGCGTGGACATGCTAAAGTAAGGAGAAACGGAGGACATCTGGACCTAGTGTTAGAGAGGTCGGAGTTTCGTGAGGTGCAGGGCTTAGCTCGCTTTGTGAACAGCTCTGTGAAAGCTCATGTTCACAGTGGCTAAGTTCCGCTCCTCAGAGGCCCTCTCCTGTCAGCAGTGGACTGAGACCCTGGCCTTGATGGAGGGCCGAGCGAAAACTGTCAGTTGAAATGCAAGGGGGGCAGGCCAGTTTCTCATACAGGAAGGAAATACAGGAAGTGCCCCATTGGGAAAACTAGTAACAATCTAATTGTGAACCGTGCTCCCATTTTCAATCAGGGTGGTCAAGTCTAGGGGCACAGACTTTTTTTACATGGCTCTTGGGGGAGTGTTTTAAGTGTTGTTTTTTTTCGGTGCAGCCTATTTACATGCAATGTGTCTGTAATTTGACTGAAGAATTATGTACTGTACCTCTACAGTGCTCTAAATCACTAATTAATACAAATGACAATGAGAAGTATACAAGAAAAACACTGCAGACTCCAATGAGGTTTCAGAAGGTTAAAACCAATTATCTGCACAGATAGAGCCTTAGAGTCCCAAGCCTTAGAGTCCCAAGCATTCTACATGTTGTGTAAACAATCTTCCATCTCACTACAGATGTGTTATAATGACGTCTGCCGTTATTTCTGGAATGATTACTCTGAGGGATCTGTACGTGGACAAAGGGACATTTCACAACTACCTTCTAGGTGTGCCCTTCTGTGGTGAAAACAGAGCATTTGCAAGTCATGGGGCTCAAACTCCTGTGCCTACTGAGCTGATAACAGTTTGATATAGTGAACACTGGCTCAGTTCAGCAGGAACCGGAGTTATGCCTTTTCTAGACTATTTAAAAACCTGCATATAAGGCTTATGGTAATCTTGGCAATCAGCAATTGAGGCGAGAGTGAAAACAAACTGTTCTCCAAAGTCCTTTACTTTAGACTCGAGGACTCACAAGCCGATGGAATGGAAGAATACTGCTCCTGTCATTTTTCATCTAAATAGATTACAGGAGCAGATTTTTTCCAGATCAAGTTTCTACTGGAACCTCTCGTTTTTATGTATCTACTGATACATACTCTACTTTCCATAGCTATAACAACATTAGTGCAATAAAGCAACCTAAATGTGTACCTAGTCCATTATATCTATATTTAGACTGTCTCCCTCTTAGTTTCCTACTAAAATAGATTATAGTCATTTTTCATGTTGGTTGTGTATCAATTAGGATTGAAATGCATGTAATCCATGTCTTTTGTCAACAATCTTTACAATATACTCTGTAATGTAAATTACTAAGGATATCTGAAACATTGATTAATTAAACAATGAAGGTTTTCCTTTTCCTCTGACCCCTGAATGGCACAAAGTTAAAGTCACTGCCTCACAATTAGTTACATCATTGCAGGCCCAGGGTTTGAATCTACTTTGAAGGTTAGCTCAGGGGTCTTTCAATTGGCCAGCACTGTTTAGGTGATTAGTAACTAAATATAAGTTTGACTTGCCTCTTTGTGTCCAAGCGGCTCCTCGTAGCAGCTTTGCACAACTGTGAGCTCAATCAAGGTAGAAGGCTGGAGAATACATTCCGTAGAGTGCCTGAGGATTGCAGTCTAGATTTTCTGGGTGAGCATATAGTGCCGTAATCACAAACTACTGCATCCCATATTTAAAGAGAACATTTTTATATAGCTTCTATAAAGGATTTTGTCTGTGATTAGCTAAATTTGATTTATCTTTTTGTTGTCATTTAGGTCATTGTTTTATTAGTCACTACAGTGCTTTTAATTGATACATCTACAGCTGTCTTCCTTCTCAACAATTAAAATCAACATTGATCTTATGGTCAAACCTCTTATATTTTATTTATACATTTATGAAATATTATACTATTCATCACTAAATATTATGTAGATTATGTATAAAACCAAAACATAAAGGGAATACTATTAGTAGCTTCCATAAGATCTGGTGTTTGATGAAAATCATGCTATAGAATGGCACAAGTGTAACACAGTTGTTTCATAATCAGTGGGAATCTCAATAAAAAGTTTTGATTTTAGAAAGCGGTTGGATTCATTGCAACGGTTTAACATCACAGTCACATAATGGCAGATCTTTATTGTCGTGGTTCAGAATTTGAATCTCTGAATTAAAGTTCAACTGACTCAAGGTACCTTTCCTTCCTAGATAAATAAGGAATCAGCATGGAATATATGAAAAACTATGGAATATACAGTTTGCAAATGTATGCAAATGTTTTGGCACCCCTGACAATTTCCATGATTTTCATTTATAAATAATTCAGTGTTTGGATCAGGAATTTCATTTTGATATATCAAATAACTGAAGGAAATGTCAGTAGTAAAATTAGGTTTATTGGATGAACAGAAAATGTGCAATATGCATCAAAAATGAAATTAGACAGGTGCATAAATTTGGGCTCCCCAAAAGAAGAAATATCACATCAATATTTAGTTGAGCCTCCTTTAGCAGAAACAGCTTCTATACGCTTCCTATAGCCTGTAATGACTGTCTGGATTCTGGATGAAGGTATTTTGGACCATGGCTATTCCAGAACATTCTATTTGTTCCTCTGCATAAATGCCAGAGTAGATTTTAAACAGTGTTTTGGGTCGTTGTCTCGTTGAAATATCCAGCCCTGGCGTAACTTCAACTTTGTGACTGATTCCTCTACATTATTCTTTTTTTAAAACATTTGTTTATTGATTTTTCAGTGACATAACAAAAACAGGAGGTAACATTTCGGGAGTCAAAACAGTGTCAAGTACAACAAATAATTATAAAAACCAAGAACAAATACACAGAACAAAACAAAAACACAAAATGGTCACCCACTGCTAAAAAAGCCCAATATGTTCAATTACACAGAGATAAATGAAAAACATCCCAGCATGCTACAAATTCATGCAAGAAAAAACTCACAGCTAGTAGACAATCAGGGTGACTACTCTGGAATAACTGTAAAAAATAATCCCTCAACGTGTGCAAAAAATGGACCCCAAGTTTTATTAAGCTTTGCAAGAGAGCCATGTATCAAGCACTTTCTCCAACTTTCTCCAACTTTACGAACTGAAGGATGTCCCTGATCCAAGACGAGTGAGAAGGCGGCACAGGAGACATTCACCTCAATAAAATCAAACATCTAGCCAATAAAGAGACAAATACTACAAAGTCAGCTTTATATTTAGGAAGCTGCAAAGTAGGAGGTAAAACCCCAAACAAAGCAGTACATGCTGTTGGTTCAAATGGAACCCCTGTACAAAAAGAAATCAAATTAAATATCTGTGTCAAAAAAAGTAGTGAAGGGCAAGACCAAAACATTTGGACATGGGTAGCTGGAGCCTGATGACATGTAATGCACATGGGATTGACATCATTATAGATTTTGGAAAGCCTAACTTGGGGGAGATGGGTACAATGTAAAATTTTGGACAGGGTCAGACCAGGTCTAGCACAAAAAGATGAAGAATGAACCCGATGCAAACTGGCATCCCACAGCTCCTCAGAGATCCCCTCCCCTAAATCCTCCTCCCATTGGGTTTTTTTATGCTGCGGGGTAAGTAACAAAGAAGAGATAAGATTATATAAACGCGAAAGAACACCCTTAATGTAAGGCAATGGGGTTAAAAAAAAGTCAATTAGAGAGGCTTCTGGGAGACTTGGGAAGTTAGGGCTAAGTTTGAGGGTGAAACTACGAACTTTAAGATATCTGAAAAAATGATGCCTAAGCCAATGGATATTCTCGTAGAGATGATGGAATGATGCATATCCTCTATATTATTCTGAAGTATCTGCTGATATTGAGTGGAATCCATGCAACCCTCAACTTTAACAAGATTACCAGTACCGGCACTGGCCACACAGCCCCACAGCATGATGGAACCTCAACCAAATTTTACTATGGGTAGCAAGCAGAGGTGGGACCAAGTCATTGTTGTTACCACCCAGTAACATTTGGTTACATTTGGCTGCAACATTGATACTTCTAATTTTCATGTTGCCTTCAAAACAAAGATCTTGTGCTCATTATATTTGGAGAGGGATTGTGTAATACATCCAACCAATGTAATGTACACAAGATACTTTTTGTAGAAAAACGCTTTTGTGGAAATCTAACGGGGTCTAGATTGGCGTCCAAATATATATCCCTCTCCAAAGACAATGAGCACAAGCAAATTAACAACAATAACATCAAAATAGGATTTTTTATATTCAATAATAATAAGTTATCTGTATTAATTAAAGCTCTAACTATTTCTCAGTGTGCTCCACCTTATAATATTCTTTAACCTATTTAAAGTTTGACTGAAATAGAAATTGTTCCTTATTTATAATTTCCCTCACATATATTTGACCTTTGAAAATGTGGCTTCCATAATAAAAACTAAAACTATAGACACTCTGCAGACCTTTATTTAGAAGGCAACATGAAAATGACAAGTCTTATTGTTGCAGCCAAACACCGACTTGTGACTTGAAAACAATGACTTGGTCCCACCTCTGGTAGCAAGTGTTTGTCTTGGAACGCTGTGTTCTTTTACCCTTGTTATGACCAAATGACTCCATCTTTGTTTTATCAGTCAACAGCACCTTCTTCCAAAATGAAGCTGGCTTGTCCAAATGTGCATTTGCACACCTCAAGCGACTTTGTTTGTGGCGTGTGCAGACAAGGCTTCTTCCGCATCACTCTCCCGTACAGCTTCTCCTTGTGCAAAGTGCACTGAATTGTTGAAGAATGCACAGTGACACCATCTGCAGCAAGATGATGTTGTAGGACTTTGGAGGTGGTCTGTGGGCTGTTTTTGACCGTTCTCACCATCCTTCGCCTTTGCCTCTCTGATATTTTACTTAGCCTGACATTTTTGGCCTTAACAAGAACTGTGCCTGTGGTCTTCCATTTCCTCACTATGTTCCTCACAGTGGACACTGACAGCTTAAAATTCTGCGATAGCGTTTAGTAGCCTTCCCCTAAACCATAATGTTGAACAATCTTTGTTTTAGGTCATTTGAGAGTTGTTTTGAGGCCACCATGTTGCCACGCTTCATAGGAGAGTCAAAGAGAACAACAACTTGTAATTGGCCACCTTAAATACCAATGATTAGATGCACCTGTCTATGAAGTTCAAGGCTTAAAGGAGTGTTCCACAGTAAATCAGTTTCATAGTATACCATTTACAAACGTTACCATAGATGATTTATGTCATATACACGTCTGTTCTTTTTCAATATCAGAGAAATGCCGATAGTATATTTCAGTTCCTTTCGCATCCACTGAGGTGCTTCTGTATCCATCTAAACTTGAGCTACCACAACTTCCAGAATTCCAAGCGAATTTAGTTCCCGTCCCCGTTTTGAACACACCGACACAAAACATGGGCATTTCAACAGCACACCTCTGTAGAGCTTGACGCTAGAAAGTTATACATATTTTTTTTGAAATTGTAGTCTAATTTCTATTCATCATGCCCATTTGGTGTTCTGTACCTGGTTGCAGAAATTACAAGCAAGCCCAAAAAGAAGGAGTAATCTTTCACACTTTACAATAGGCTATAAGAAGTTAGGGTTTGCAGTCGGCATTTTAGGTCGGAAGATTATGAAAGGGTAGATGCTAAATTAACCGGCATCGATGCAATCCATTTTTCTTTATCTAGAAAGAGTAGCCTATATATAGTACGTATAGTAATTTACACACTCAGCTAGCTACTAAATACAGCTGGCACACTACACATACAGTACAATAACATTACCACACAGACACAATGTGTGCTCCATTATCAAGGTACAGAAAATAGGTTTAATAAACTTACTCGTCTGTTAATTGTCCTCATGCTAAGTCTCTTTCAAAACTTTAGTGATTCAGTGACGCATATAAGGTCGTCAGTCATTTTTGGTTCAAGCCTTACAAGTAAAGCTATTCCACAATCCCCTTCATTGTAGCAAGTGCTTTTTTCTTAAGTAGACATGGATGGACATATTCCCACAGAAGCACTTAGGCAATTAGAATTTAACCGCGTTTCAACTGCATTATCTGTGGAACATGCTGCCTTGTTGAAGCTGAATATCAAACTCCATTTGTTGTAAACGTTCTTTGGTGTACTCGGGCGCAAACATGTATGGTTGGATGTAACTCAGAATGTAAAACCATGTTGTAAAATTTGTCATCTGCAAATCCTAGGTTAGTAGCAATTGTGTTACCAGCAACTTTGTTTACGAACTGTTTCACAGAATCCAGGGAACATGCCGGGTGGGCGGGGCTTGGAACAAGGAAGCCAGCATTGTAGTTCTCTACATACGGAAAAAATCATACCACCGCGTCTGTTTAGCATTAAAACGGCTAATCAAAACGTCACAGAAAGACAAGCTATACCTTAAAAAATCAAGGACAACCGAGGCTTTAAGGAGTAGGTTTGAAAGCCAGATCAGTATAACAAGGATGCTTATTTTCGCGACAGAATACATGCCTACATTCATTTTTCCTATCTCCACAGTCAATTCATACCATAGGGTAACGTCAGGGTATAAAGTTTCCCTGCGAAATTTCAAATCTTGCTCTTACACTAGCCAGGCATGGGTGAAACATATCTCACTGTTCTACAAATGTCTGGGGGAAGCTACTAGCACCTCCAGATAGCTGTAGGGTGAAGTATCCCTTTAATGAGCTCACCAAACCAATTGTGTGTTCCAATTAATCAGTGCTAGGTAGTTACAGGTATTCGTTTTGATGCATATTGCACATTTTCTGTTAGTTTAATTAACCTCATTTCACTACTGAAATATTACTGTGTCCTGAATTTAATAGATCAAAATGAAATTGCTGATCCAAACATGCAATTATTTATAAATGGAAATTATTGAAATTGTCAGGGGTGCCTAAACATTTGTATATGACTGTATACTAAAAATAGATAATGAAATTTGGGGAAAACTCATTTTTACAAGCATTAAAGTTTTAAAGATAGGGTCCAAAATTAAAATTTTGGATTTAAAACTAAATTCAGGTTCGTTCTATCAATGCATTATGTCATTGATCATTAGCATACCTGTTTGTTATCATTGTGTCACCATGCACCATTCCTAAAAAGGAAAAATCTATTACAGAATCTTACTTTCTTTACAGGTACACTGTGTAGTGTTTTTAAGTATTTTATTTGCTAAAATCAATGTCTTCATTCATAAATATGTCCTCTTTGGTGTAAAATTACCTTTGCCAATGATCTGACTTATCCTCGTAAGCGAATCATTTCTCATCTGTATTTACATTGGACGGGCAAGTCCAAGGAGGCTTCCATGTCGTTCTGCCATTTTGAAAAACTATAATCACAGAGAGGGACATAAAGCACAAGCCTACCTGTCTAGCTAATCCACAACGCATTTTCGTTCAGAGCCAGTGTCACATGAGTGATACCAGCTGAAATGGAGAAGGAGATCAGTGAGAGGCGCTTGTCACTGCCCTGGCAAATTTGAAAGCCTGCACTGCACTTTAGTTCATAACGAAGGATCATACTTATGGTGAGCCACAGTAGAAGGAATCCTCATCGCCAAAAAAGCGAGAATGGGAATTAAAAAGGCAAGGTGACCTGCAAATAAAAAAAAACATCGGGGTGGAAAGAGCTAATGAAGGAGACTTTCAAAGGGACGCGGAAGTTGACAGCTTACTTATCGACAGGTATGTCAATGTTACGGTCTACATTACAAGCTTTTTTCATTGCTTGGTTGTGTAATTTATATATAGGCAGCATAACAGTAGAACATGTATAGTAAAAAGCTAAACAGCCTTGTTGGTAAATAGCAGCATAGGCTATTTGATGGAATAAGGGTTGCTATTCATGCCCACTAGCTACCTCCATTATTAGCTTACTTTTCATGATGGTCTTACGCCTGCCATCAAGTTGTAATATCATTTTTGTCTCAAGTCAAATTTCTATTTTTCTTATTCATGTTAAGAGTGCTCCTGAATGCAAACCCAGGTGTGTTGATGACAACCCCCACCCGCGAATGGGGATGGGTTGGTTATTGAGTAGTGTAATGTGGAGAAGCTGCTAAAAACAAGGTTGAAAGACGTGTTGTAGCCTAGAATTTTGATCAGAATCCATTTTGATAGAACATACAATGCTTGCACACCAAAAGCTACTTCAAGTATTATGTTATCTGTTATTTATCATATATACTGTGACTGCACAATGAACATAATGAATTGAATCACACTAATGATTCAATGCAGTTTGCAGTTTGTTTGAAATAACGAACCTCATCACCCGAAAGAATTGAAAGACATGTTATATACATGCGCTATTGGAAGACATGTTGTCAAAGCTTCTTGGTACATAATGGCTACCGTAGTTGCAACAAGCATTTTAAAAAGCGAGGCGCTAGTGAGCATTATTAGTTTGAATGCAAAATCACATTTCACCGCTAGATGGGAGAAATTCCTACACAGTGGGCCTGATTTACTAACACTAGTGCAGTTTGCGCTGCGTCTGGTTATGCGAGTTCGGTAATTGCACACGCTATGCTTCCACATTTAGCGTGGTATTTATCAAACCCAATACCCATTACGCAATCAGCGCATACTCCGCCCTCCAGTAGCGCGCCTCTAAAAGCGCAAACAATGGCCCCGTATGTATCTATCATG